>JAADVP010001196.1:0-10062 GCA_023335675.1 Globisporangium solare | reverse complement strand
TTGGCGATGAGGCAGGCGGCGGCGGCGACGACAGCGAACGACTTCATTGTTGAGTTGAGTTGGGGGGAATGTGGGTTGGTTGTTGTTGAGGCTTGGGAGCAAATTGAACAGTGAGGATCGCGGTCGACCTGGGAAGCAACCTTTGATGCCCTTTCGAAAGGACAGAGTTTGCCGCAGCACCTCTGTTAACGTGTCACTAGAATAGGAAATGTCAACGTTGCGTCTGGCTGTACAGTTGCGCAACCCGGGTAGCGTCAACCAGACTCACCTGACGCCGCCAACGTGAAGAACCCTGCGTCGGATTCATGTCAAAGGCGCAGCGTACAGCACAAATGAGCAGGCTCACTCTTTGGCGCAAGTGCAACTTCAACTTGCCTCTTCTCTGGAACAGTACTCGGTGGGCAACCCGGCTACTCTGATTACACGGGCCATCACTCTCATGTGCGTCAAGTCACGTCCATACAGTACGTAGCAACAAATCGAGAGAGCGGCTCGTTTGAAGGGAGATGTCTCCTCCTCACTTCGGCGCTCACAGTTTCCTTGCGGCTGCCGGTGCTGCAGTAGCGAGGGAGTCAACGAACTAGAGCTACCGAACAGATGTGCATGCTCCCCCAAAGACTCAACATCAAACGCGGGTAAGACCGGAAAGATGAGTCTATCAACCTTTTCGAACTTCGGAAAGCCTGGAAGCGTGGAGGCAGCGTCACAACTGACATTTGAAGTTTGTCACGCGAACTCCCTTCCCGTTGGAGGGTGATCTTGTGACTGCGGCGTGGATGGGGACGCGAACTTCCTTCGGCTCGCGCCCACTTCGAAGCTTCTTCGACCTTCGGCTTTCTTCTTCGAACGCGCACTCGGTAGCTGCGCGCTCGCACTGATGAAGCATCAAACACCCGAATGCATGCATCTCGAAGATGCAGAACCAAGGCACACACATATACACTCGATGTCGTGAATGACTTTTCTATGTACACAGAAGAAATACATGTACCCGCAAAATATACTACCCACAGATCTTCCGCATACCAAACATAAGCCTAATCCCAATGTGGTGCATACTTTTGGTAAAGGCAGTGTTTTCTTCAAATCATTTTCTATCCTTGTCAACGTTGCGGCCACAGAACTTCGGACAGATCTGGAGCCGAAGTGACACGATAACAATCAAGCTCCGGGGGTATCTGCGGCGATGACGGCGCTGCGGAGCTCCCCTTCTTCTTCTTCCTCCCACTGCAGCACTGGAACTCCCACGTCGCTAGCGCAGCTGCTGCTAGTGGCATCATGCCTCATCTTCGTGGCAGTGGGAGCAGGTGGCGAGAGCGCGACCACTGCGCTCGCAGACGATGCCCCTTTGTCGCCCTCCTCGTGTGATTTCAGCAGCTTCCATCCGCGGCGATACGCTGTTTACCACTTGCAAAACCATACTAAAGATGTGGAACCAGCCATCACGATCGACGGTGTGTTGAACGAGTCGGTCTGGGGAGAAACGCCATGGACTGACGAGTTTGTCGATATCCGAGGCTCGTGCCACTGGTCCCAGCCTTGGTTTACGACCAAAGTCAAGATGCGCTACGACGACAGCTATCTGTACGTCGGTGCGTACTTGGAGGAGACCGAGATTTGGGCAAACGTGACGCGCCGGAACGACGTCGTGTTCCACGACAACGACTTCGAAGTGTTTGTCGACGCCGATGGCAGTACGCACAACTACAAGGAGTTCGAAGTCAATGCGATCAACACGACGTGGAATCTGTGGCTGAATCGACCGTACCGCGATGGCGGCCACGAGAATAGTACGCGTGTGGACCGGCTGCATGGGTTCGACATGTTTCATCACGGCATGAAGTCGGCGGTGTATATGAAGGGCAACCCGAATGATGCAGGTAGGATGTCATTGCCAGGGCTCAATGCTGTTTGCGTGTATGGAACTGGCCACTAATCAGTGTGCTGGCACATTTTGACCCTTGGTGTAGACGAGCATCTGCACTTTTGGGCTGTCGAGATCGCGTTGCCACTTCGTGAGCTCGCGCTGCATACTCAAGCAGGACTCCCTCCACGGCCCTTCACGTTCTGGCGAATCAACTTTTCCCGAGTAGAATGGATCGTCGCCACCGCTTCGTCGGGCGGGTACGTGAAAGTCCGTGGCGAAGCAGAAGAGAACTGGGTGTGGAGCCCGCAGTACGCTGTCAACATGCACATGCCTGAGAATTGGGGATACATTCAGTTTCGCCCTCATTTTGAGGACGAAGACTTCGATTCCGACGTGGCGATGGACCCAGAATGGGACGTTCGCTATCTCAGTTTTCAGTTGTATTATGCGCAGCACGCGTTCGAGGCGGCGAACGGATATTTTGCGAGGAATGTGACAGCACTGGAGTCGTACTTTGAGATGAAAAACGCGTTCAAGTGTATGAATGTGCAGCAATTGAATGTAACGAACGATGGGAGCTCCTTCAAAGCCGTTCTTACCGAGAAGTACTCCACACGTCGTCCAGTGTACGCCGCAAGCATTCGAGATGACAGTCTAATTCGTGTGCATACAGCCGACAGTGATATCATGAGCGTCGAGTGAGAGAATAATAATGTGATTTTACGTTCGCTGTTTGCATTTGTTGTCATTTCTTCAAAATAAGGCGGTCGTTGAAGCTGCAGCATGGTGTGGTGGCGTTATCGCCATAAAAGCCGCAAACCAATAGCGAACAGTTTTGGTGCGAAATAAAATATGGGGTGTGGCACCATGGTCCACTTCTCCGCCAGCATTGGTGTGCTTCCTCAATGCCGTGAGGCTGGAGGTAAAGCCAGACTTGAGCGACCTAAGATCATGCGGGCCGGTTTGCTCCGAATTTCAATTACGAAACTGCAAGTATAAATAAATGCATTTATTATCTTCAAAATCGTATTTATAAAATGATCAATATCACTGTTTAATTTAATACATGCTGGACAATAGGTTTACTGAACCGTACTGTATTTGGTTATTGTGGAATACCAATTAATTGTCACGCACCAAGGGAAACGATGAAATTGACAGTTGAGACGGTTGAGACTCGGGGTCAGGCATTAGACGAGGTTTCGTTGTTGCGCTTTCACGTTCCATTGCGACTCTGCGGGACGATTCTGTGTTGGTGGCGACTTTGGGCATCCGATCTGTTGTTGTGTTGTGTTTTCTCCTGACGTGTGATCTCTGTGCCAGAGCGTAGTGGCTTAATCGAGCCTCTCTCTGTCTAAGTGTGTGGCCAGGATCTGACAGTCGCCGATTCTTTCCACCATTGTAGTGCTGGGGTCGCTACTGTAGAGAGCAACAGTTAGCTTGAGACCGAGGCGAAGCGTTTATGCTTCGTCAATACTTGTTAGCGACGTTGGGTCCATGAATGGTGTAGCCACAGCTCCCATTTATGGGCACACACCATCTACTTATTCTACACCGCTGAGATCCGGGTTACCCCGGGTTTCTCTAATACGTGCACACACAGTGCTCGCGCCTCGCTCAGTGGTGGAGATGCTGTTGGATTCGTGTGCGAAGGGCTGAAATAGCTTGCAAAAGGAGCGAACTTGGCTGGCAGCAGTGTGTGTCGTGTTGTGACGTAGTTCACCACGTTGGACTTGTCGCACAGTGAGTCGGCGCTGCTTCATCATGGTGGCAAATCCCGTTCAATGTACGCAATGCCTTCCGTGTGGCTGGTGTATTAAAACTTCTTTGTTGTGTTTGGGCATTGTTCGTATCGATCGCACTCATTTGTTGCCAATTGCATATTTCGATAAGTAGCAATATGCATCACATAGTTGTCCTTGGGAGCAACATGGTTGGGGAAATGGAACACAAAAAGAAATATATTGTTGGGTCAAGTTACATTGCATGGATGGAGACAAAAAATGCCATTAAGCGCTGGGTAAAAGAGTGCGTGAAGCTTCGTCGGCAGCCACCAGCAATTCAAGCAACAAAACTTTATTTACTGGCGCACATGGCCCCCTGCTCTTACGCGAAATAGATCCAAAGACTCAGTGTGATCGCGAGCGACGCCACGCCACTCGCTGCCACGAAGTAGTTGACGTACTTTGGCTTGGCGAGCTCGGTCGCGTCCCACTTGAACATCGTGCTGACGTCGGCCATGTACTTCTGCGACTCTGCAGACGGCGGCGGCGTAAGAAGACTGACGACGACGCAGATGATCATGGACGTGACCCAGAGCAGGATGGCAAAGTGCTGGAAGTTCATGTAGAAGAACTGGTTGATGACCCCGGGGTACTCGCCGCGCTTGGACTCCTTCTCAATGGTCACAAAGATCAGTCGCACGAGACCGAGGCACCCGCCACAGAGCAGCGCCGAGAGCGCACCATAGTGGTTCGCGCGCTTCCAGAACACGCCGAGGAGGAGAACGATACCGATTGGAGGCGTCAAGTACGACTGAACCTCGACGACCTGCTTGTACAGACCGTCGCCGTTGCTGAGAATCGGGATCCAGCAGAAAGTGAGAACCGCGAACACGGCCGTCGAGCAGCGACCAACCCAGACGAGCTGGTCGTGGGTCGCGTTCGGACGCAACTGGAGGTAGATATCGTTCGTGATCACCGACGAGCCAGCCGCAAACACGGAGCCGAGACTCGACATCATGGCCGTGATGATACTCGCCACCATGAGACCGACGACGCCATGCGGCATCAAATTGGTCAACAGCACTGGGTACGCGGCATCGGTCTTGTTCTCCGGGACCGACATGTCGTACAAGATCGAGGCGACGATACCTGGGATGACGATGATGAACGGGGGGAGAATCTTGAGCATACTCGCGAGCGACGCGCCGCCCTTCGCGTGCGCCGTGTCCTTGGCAGACAGCACGCGCTGCACGAGATCCTGGTCCATGCACCAGTACCACACCGAACCGATCGGCTGACCGATGAGCATACCCGTCCACGGGTAGTCCGCGTCCGAGGTGGACTTGAACAAGTGCCAAAAGTCCGACTTGTCCTGGAACTCGAGCTGGTCCTGGATACCCGAGAAGCCACCGACGCGGTGCAACGAGACCCCCATGACGACGATGCCGCCGATCACAAACACGCACATTTGGAACAAATCGGTGTACATGACGGCGCGGAGCCCACCCGCGACAGTGTAGATCGCACTGAGCAAGATGCACATGCCCGCGCCAAAGTACAGGTTCCAGCCGAGCGTGGTTTTCATCACAACGGCGCCACCGTAGACACTCGCGCTCATCTTGGTCAGCACGTACATGATGCACGTGATCACGGACAAGTAGTGGCGGCATCCGGCGCTGAAGCGGTACTGGAGGAACTCTGGCGTCGTGTACACGCCCGCCCGGCGGTAGATCGGCGCGAACACCCACCCGAGCAGCAAGATCAGGATCGCAGCATACCACTCGTACATGGCGACAGCAATGCCGCGACGCGCGCCATCGCCCGACATGCCGACAAAGTGCTCGGCGCCAATATTACTCGCAAACAGCGCGCCGCCGACAAAGTACCACTTCATGCCGCGGTCGGCGAGGAAGAAGTTTTGCACGCGGTCCGACTCGTCCGTGATCTTCTTGTGGCTCGCGGGGTCCTCCATGTCTTCCTGCACGATGAGCGACGCGCCCGACGCGCGCACGTGGGTCAGATCGGCGCCGTCGATGGCCTTGTGCGCGCGCGCCGTCTTGCTGGTGAAGCACGGGAAGATACGCTCGAGGAACGGCGACTCGCCCGCGTGGATCGTCGCGATCATGCCGATGAGCATCGTGCAGCAGAGCACGATGACGAGGATGGCGATGTCGCCGCCGTTGAGCGCGCTGTCGCTGTCGATCACGGGGATCGCGGGTGTGATGCCGCTGGTCGCCATGCTCGCGCGGGTGTTTTGCGTACTGGTGGTTGCGATGCAGCGATGCGATGCGGTGATGCGGCTTGTGCTGCAGCCGGGAAAATGGATAATGAGCTCTCGTCGAGCTGTGGCATCGGACACATGTGCTGTGCACGAGTACCGTGGTGATTCCCGCGGTCAAGCGCGTTGAGCATTCGATTTGAAAGGTACGTTTGGAATCGCAATGTATGTATTTGTGTGGATCAGGAGCGTGATTGATGGCATGTATACTAATTGTTGGAGGCTGGTCGAGACCAGCAAAACGGCGCGTTGCATTTCATACGACACCACTACGTTGTGGCGCGCATAGACGGTCCATCGCGGCAATGAGTGAGGCGGGTGGCGCCAAAAACCGCCTATAGTGGCTTCCACATATAGTGCTAACCTTGATTAAGGAACACTCAAGCACATAGCATACGTTTGTGCAGAAGTTCACGTTTTAGCGTCGAGTTACTAAAGCCAGGATAAATGGTCACTCAGCACCTTCCCGAAAGTTCAACTGCCCACCGCGGATGGACTGCAGGCCAACGTTCGTACAGTACGGGCCACTTGGATACAGAGTGTGTACAGTACCAACTTAGAATTTATGGGTCGGTCCAAGGAGCGCATGTTGGTTCCTGCGCCCTGTTTGTTTTGTTTAGTATGGGGGAGGGCGTCATTCCGTAAACTGCATCAATATGACGAAAAACAGTCCGTGATACCTCGGTGACACAATCGACTCCCATTTTTTCATATAAAATGTAAAAGTGCATAAAATCATACATTCGTTTTAAGGCAAAATAGCTTTTTATAGTGAGTTGCAAACGGGATAATATCGGATATCAAGGGTGAGCCACAAAAAGGGTTGTGGCGTATCGCAGCTGATGGCGAAATAAACTGGCTTTTTGACTGAGCCAAAATTAGATAACTTGAAACAGTATACGCACCAATTCACAGTGAGGTTTCGCCTTGCATTCTCCGAGTACCATTCCAACAATCAATGGAAGACGAGCCCACAAATGAATCATCGTGTCAATCTAAAACGCGCTCGAGACGCTTGTGCTTCCCTCGAGTGCATTCTGATCGCTCTTATCGCTTTTAATACAGCGTTCTGTTCATGTCTCCGATATCGATTGGACCCGATTTCGATCTCCGATGGAACTAAATTAAATTAAATTAATTCACCCTGATGGCGCGTGTGGACCACATACCTCAACTCGGCTATTTGTCATTATGCGTGTGGTCCACTCCGTTTGTTGAGAGGTGCATGTTCAGCCGACCTCCTTGAACTTCAACCATGTCGCGTTGAAGCCACATCTTCTCCTGGGTCGCGTCCTGCCGTGTCACCCATAACGGCCGCATACATACTGTAGCAGCGGGTGGGTTCTTTTTCCAGTGGATCGATCAGCGGAGTCCCGCGCGTGTTGAGTCTAAAATGCCGCCGCGGCGCCATGTACAGTAATCCGGTCTCCAATGTTGATGCTGATGAAATGCAGGTCGCACCACTGTAATACATGTATTTGTCCGCCGCGAGGTGATCTCGGCGTCTTCGACGCCTGTAAAGTCTCCGTTCAACATCCCAGTTTGTAAAGTCTCGTTTAACGCGCGACCCGAGGTTGCGTGGCCGCTTGGGCATGCGCGTACCTTTGTCTCCACTCGGCAAGTGATCTTGCTCGGCATTCTGAAGTTGGTCTCAAACCTCAGAAAGTCGCCCACGCTCGATCTTTTGACAGTCTGAAGCACAGGTTCATGCACCCTGCGTTTGCGCCAACCAGCGCTTGTGAGGCTGCAGTTGCCGGCTGAATTTGTTGATCGAACGATACGCAGTTCAACATTGAAGTTGAACTTCGACTGCAATCATGAGGGTGGGAGCTAGTCGACGCAAGCGAACAAACGGGGTCGTCAACACACTAAAGGCCCAGCTGCGAGAGGACGTGAGCTGCTCCGAGTCCCGCGGTCGAGGGCACGATGGACCACTGCACGAGTCGCTGTTCCAATGCTCGCAGCACCCGCGGATCGATTTGCTTGACGTTCGTGCTGCGTTCCGACAGAACTCGCAACCATGCGAATACAAGCCAGACATCATGCGCATCAAATGGAGCGTCAGCAGTGTCATAGCGGCCTCCGTCTTCCAAGAGCTCAATGAACGCTGCACAGAGAGCATTGCGCGACGCTCGCGAGATCCGATTCATGCATGGGACTCCAACCACTCCCATCACTTGCTTGAGCAGCGCAATGTTATCTTCAAGGATGCACAGGCGGATCGCCAGATCGTGCTTCTCACATTGGGCCGCCTGCAGCGCCGCTTCGCTCTGATTGATATCTTCAAGAGCGCCGTCCTCATAGGTGTCTTCTTCTTCTTCACCTTCATGCTGAGTTTCACTAGTGTCTCCGCTCTCGTCTTCTTCTGGAAACACAAACGCCTCGAGTGGTTTTGGAGCAGACTTGGGCGGGGAAATACGCGGAATCTGTTTCCACCGCTTCGAAACTTGTGACCGCTTCTTCGCCACGAACTGCTTCAGCGGAGAGTCCGTCTTCGCCTCGCCTCGCTTTTCTGCGAAAGAATCTCGTGTTCCGGTGCAGCAGCTTCGTCCATGCTTCGATCTCCAAACGTCTGTTCCTCATCATCTCCTACGTCCTTGCCTTCTGTGGTCGCGCTGCTCTTAGATGCTGCAGGTTTCGTATCCGCTGCTTCCGAGCGTCCACCTCTTGTCTGGAAATGACTTGATGATAGCGGTAGTGAAGCAATAGCGGCAGCTTTGGTTGGAGACTGCTCTCCAAACCGTCGATCCAGCTTGTCGAATGCTATGACCGTCGGAATAGCAGCTTCGCGGACTGATGATACTGGATCATGCCTCCCACACACGACAAGGTTTCGAACACGCTCCTGCCGCAAGCATGCAAATAAATAATAATAATAAAAGCACACATGTAAGAAACTGGTTAACACTGTTGTAAGTTGCGTTTTGGTAGCTCTCGCTTTGCCACGTACCAGATGAAGTTGGAAATACTCTTTCGCAGATTCAGCGATAGCGTCGTCACTTAATGCGAAATATGCGAGCAGCATCGTCAGCAGCTCGATGCCTCGTTTCCGCAGCACCCAGTCTTCTCGTGGCGCATACTGGAAGACGTCCTCGATGGCTTCAAAGATGAAGCCCGCATAGGGCACGATACACGCAAAGAGCTCCTTGAAGCCGCATCTTGAGTTGACCTCATGCGCGAGCTGACAAGCGGGCTGCAGCAACAAGAAGACGGGTGAGAACGATGCATACATCGTGCTCCCGTTCATCTTGGCTACAGATGCACTCAAGATGCTCTTGAAGAACGAGTCAACTCGAGTTGCATGCGCCAGCAAGATTTCATCTGATGGCAGAGTGTGCCCATCGAATTCCGTCGGCCATAGCACGCTACACAAGCATTTGGTCGCATTCTCACCAATGGCATTAGAGTCTTTGAGCAGTGGCGCAGCCACAGTCTCAAACACTTGCAGCCAGATATCATCGCCACGGACTTGAGCCCCTTTAGCGTCGACTGAAGTCGAATCGCCAATACTATGGGAAGTAGCACCATGGACTGGGACGATGTGAAGGACGACAGACGATACGAGGATCCCGCAAGCTTCAGTGACTTTTCTCTCATTGTCGCGCAAACGAATGCTAGCGTACGCGAGAATCCTCGATAGAAGCCTCGACGATTGCAGCGCGTGGTATTTGCAGAGGACAGCAATCAGCAAAACCAGCATTCGTCGCGTTGACGATCGTACCGGCTTCTGCAGCGTATCATCGACAGCAAGAAAGAAAAACTCGCCGATTAGGGACGAAATGCTATCAACAGGGTGAGCAAACGTTTACAAGCACCTTGTTTTTCTCGATAGGCGTGTAAAACTCGTGTGTGAGTGTCGAATCCAAGCCAGGAAGGCATTCTCTGCGCGCAAGAAAGAAGGAAACCAATCAGAAAAAAACAGCAAATCATTCTACGGAAAATGCTTTGGCACCGCAGGAGTCTGCTCTTCTCACATGAGAGACTGGAAAGCTTGCTGCTGTGTGTCTCGATCCTCAAGTTTGCCGATTTTGTCGCTGAGCTCTCGCAGCGTCTGCAACAGCTTCTCTTTCGTCTTGCACCCGACTTTTTTCTTCTTGACGCTTCCAACTGACTGGCGGTTGTTTCCTCCGGCTGCTGGCTTGCTGGGGCTTGATACGCCGAAGCTGCTGCTGCTACGCGCGGTCGTCTTCATT
>JAADVP010001195.1:0-10063 GCA_023335675.1 Globisporangium solare | reverse complement strand
GTACCCCCCCCCCCAAGCACAAGCCCGCGGCTTTTTTTCCCCTCGGTCCGAATTCGCGGCCCGTTTGACCCGCCGTCGTCTCCCCCCTCCTGCGTCTCGCTCTCCATTCTTCATCCTCCGCACTCGGTCTCTCGTCGTTCGCACTCGTGTGTGCGTGTGTGCGTGTGGCTTGTCGATCTGCGCATTTGCAACCGCACGACACGTCCGCCGCAAGCGACTCGCGCCAGTTTCGTAACTCCGCGCGTCCAAGAACAACTACAAACCAACAAACCGCTTTGTCGGCACGCCTGTAGAGCCACGATGAAGGACCTGTTGATGGTCGACGCGGTCGACGAGGACCACGTCGTGAACGAGCTCGTGACGCGCTACAAGCAGGGCTACGTGTACACGTTCCTCGGACCCGTGCTCATCGCGATGAACCCGTACAAGCTGCTCAAGCAGGCGAGCGGCGAGTCCATCTACGCGCCCAACATGATCCAGGAGTTCTCGGGCAAGGAGCTGCACCTGGCCGAGCCGCACCCGTTCGCGATCGCCGAGTCGACGTACTCGAACCTCATGCGCTTCGGCAACGACCAGAGCCTGCTCATCACGGGCGAGTCCGGCTCGGGCAAGACCGAGACGTCCAAGCACGTGATGCAGTACCTCACGACCATCTCGACGCGCTCGCGCGCCAAGTCGGCGGTCATCGCGAACCGCCGCATGTCGGTCGCGCAGAAGAAAGAGGCCGACGAGATGACCAACCACGTTGTCGACGTGCTCTGGGGCTCCAACCCCGTGCTCGAGGCCTTTGGCAACGCGCAGACGATCCGCAACAACAACAGCTCGCGCTTCGGCAAGTACATTGTGCTCCAGATGAACCGCCTCGGCCAGGTCATCGGTGGCTACATCGACAACTACCTGCTCGAGCGCAGCCGCATCATCCACCAGGCCGAGGGCGAGCGCAACTTCCACGCGTTCTACCAGCTGCTCGCGGGCGCGTCCGACAAGGACAAGGCGCGCTGGCACCTGCGCAGCCCCGACGAGTACGAGTTCCTGAGCTTCGAGGACGCCACGATCGACGGCGTCGACGACGCTGCCGAGTTCCCAAACCTCGTGCAAAACATGACGGCGGTCGGCATCTCGCGCGACGAGCAGGACCAGATCTTCCAGCAGCTCAGCGCCGTGCTCTGGATCGGCAACATCCGCTTCAAGGAGACGACGGACGAGGGCCACAACAAGTGCGCTGCCGTCGAGGACGACGCGCGCGAGGCGCTCGAGATCGCGGCCTCGCTGCTGGGCATTGAGCCCGAGGCGCTCGAGTCCATGCTCACGTACCGCATCGTCAATATCTACCGCGAGGACCAGAAGGTGCTGTTCGACGTGCGCCAGGCCAAGAAGGTGTGCCACTCGATCGCGCGCACGTTGTACGAGAACATCTTCAACTGGATCGTCGCGCGCATCAACACGAACGCGAGCTGCGACCAAAAGTCCGTGTACAACAGCATCGGCATCCTCGACATCTACGGCTTTGAGATCTTCGAGGTCAACGCGTTCGAGCAGCTGTGCATCAACTACGTGAACGAGAAGCTCCAGCAGCTGTTCATCATGCAGACGCTGCAGACCGAGCAGGAGGAGTACAAGCGCGAGGGGCTCAGCTGGCAGAACATCAAGTTCTTCAACAACCAGGTCGTGTGCGACCTGATCGAAGAGCAAAAGACGCACGGCATCTTCCCGCTGCTCGACGAGCAGTGCGCGATCGCGCGGCTCTCGGATCTCGAGCTCATCGAGCGCTACAACAGCTCGCACGCGAGCAACCCGCACTACGTGCGCTCGCGCATCCAGGGCCCCAACTTCTCGATCGTACACTACGCCGGCAAGGTCGAGTACGACGTGACACTCTTCTTCGAGGCCAACGTGGACACGTTCTTCGACGACCTGTACACGGGCATGGCCAAGTCCACGAACGAGTTCGTGCGCGACGTGCTTAAGGACAAGCGCACGAACGAGGAGAAGAAGAAGCGCCCGCCATCGACGTCGCAGCAGTTCCGCGTGCAGGTCACGTCGCTGCTCAAGAAGCTCGACAACTGCGACCCGCACTATATCCGCTGCATCAAGCCGAACGAGAAGAAGCAGCCGCTCGTCGTCAACCGCATGATCATCTCGGAGCAGGTCAAGTACCTCGGTCTCGTCGAGAACCTGAGCGTGCGTCGCCAGGGCTTCTGCTACAGCGAGACGTACGCCAACTTCATCAAGCGGTACAAGTTTCTGTCCAAGGCCACGTGGCCGCACATGAAGGCCCACTCGACGGTAAGAACATTTGTTATATGAGACCGTGGACAACAAATGGCCAGCAACGACCGGAACCACTCACCTTTGTTTTGCTTTCTGTTGTTGTTGCGCAGCGTAAGGGCGCGATCGATTTGCTGACGTCGCCGGAGATCACGGTGTACGACGCCGAGACGGAGCAGAACGTGCCATTCATCGAGGACTCGCAGACGCTCGGGTGCTTCTCACTCGGCCGCAACAAGATCTTCCTGCGCCACCCGCAGGCGCTGTCAGCGCTCGAAGTGCTGCGTGAGCAGAAGATCCCGGTCATGGTCAACGTGATCGAGAACGCGTGGCGCCGCTACAACAACCGCATCGCGCTGGCCAAGTTCATCGCGACGGAGAAGGAGCTGAGCGCGGCGCACGAGGCGATCTGGGCCAACTGCCAGGACCGCCGCAAGCGCCGCCCGGGCGCGAACGACAAGGCCAAGATCGGAAAGCTCTACGGCACGTGGAACGCGATCTCGCAGAAGCTGCTGAAGCCGGATAACCGCTTGGCGGCCAAGCTCGCCGACGCCGAGAAGGAGAACTCGATCATCTTTGCGCAGAGTTTCGTGCGCGCCGCGAGCAAGCGCCGCGCGTTCCTCAAGCTCAAAGACGCGCAGATCGTGTTCTCGAAGGCGTACCGCGGCCTCAAGACGCGCAAGCAGATGGCGCACGAGTTGTGGCAGTCGTGCAAGGTGGCGTTGCTGGGCGTGCGCACCGAGTTCGAGCGGTACATGGGCAAGAAGAAGCGTCGTCGCAATACGCTCGACCGCATCTACAAGGGCGACTACATTGGCGTGAACGTGTACCCGGGCTACGCCAACATCTTGCAGTCCAAGGGTCCGCAGAAGCTGCTCTTCCTCGGCCACGTCGAAAAGGTCAATGAACGCTTCGTGCACCAGCCGCGTGTGCTCATGATCGGCACGTACGCGATCTTCAACCTCAAGGCCGACAAGATCCACCAGCCGAAGGAGCGCCGCATGATCGAGCTCACCAAGCTCGCAGGCGTGTCCATGAGCACGCAACCGGACAACTACCTGTTCCTGCACGTGAAGAACGACGCCGACTTGCTTGTGGTCGTGCCGCAGAAGACCGAGATCGTCAACGCGCTGCGCAAGCGCATCCAGGCGGCTTCCGGCCGCGAGCTCCAGGTGAACATGGCCGACTCGATCGACTTCGACGCCGTCAAGGGCAAGCCGCTGACCGTCAAGTTCGAGTTCGACCGCACGCTGACCGAGGCCGTGTGGAGCAAGATCGACCGCAAGACGATGCTCGTCAAGGTCGGCATCATTTAAGCAGACAAAGCGGGAGATGCGAGAGGGAGAATTGTATGAGAGAAGACGAGCGCTTTTTGGGACAAGAGAGAGAGAGAGAGAGAGAGAGAGAGAGAGACGTGGGAGATGAGAGACGACTAAACGAGAGACTGGAGAGACGTGGGGGACGAAGTGTACGTACGTGTGTGTGTGCACCATTTGCAGTCGCAGCGCCATGCGTGTCTTCTTCTTCACGGACGGACAGCATGCGCCTGAATAGGACGGATAAACAACAAACATTGTGTTTTCATTTTTGCTTTTCTGGTCGTCGTCTGCTTCGTTTTCTTACTCGAATTTCATCTTTGAACGCTCTCGAGTGACTGATTCTGGAACAAAACATGATGCATCGTATTGGCTGGCAATGCTGGATGGGCGGCGTGACATTATAAACAATCTTTTCCATGTTATTACTGCATGCCGCTTACCAGTGCGAGCGCTTTCTTACACATACCTACTGCCTGTTACTTTTTCTCCTTCGTTGCCAAATAAGTGTTTATTCGTCGTCGTTGCCCGTCTCATCGATTTCCACGAGCAGATCGCCACCGAGCATGTTGTCGCCCACGGCCGCGTGGATCGACTTGACCTTGCCGGACACTGGCGCCGCCACGACCGTCTCCATCTTCATGGCACTCAGCACGAGCAGCGGCGCGCCGGCCTTGACCTGCTCGCCAACTTTCGCACGCACTTCGAGCACGACACCAGGCATTGGCGCACCGATGGATCCGGCGACCGACAGGTTTGCCTTTGGCTTCGCGGTCGATGTCACGCCGGCATTGTCGTCCGTGACCTTGATCACGCGCTGGCGGCCGTTCAACTCGAAGATCACGTCGCGCGTGCCGTCCTTCTTGCTCACGCCACCGACGGCAATCAGCTTGACGAAGATCTTCTTACCGTGCTCAATCTCCAACTCGACTTCATGGTCGACTTCCAGACCAGTGAGGAACGTGCGCGTGTCCAAGAAGTGCATCGAGCCGTATTGGTCTTTGAACTTCATAAAGTTGTCGAACACGTCCGGGTAAATCGCGTGCGAGAGCACGTCGACGTCGCGGATCTTGTCCTCGCCGTACTTGGCCTTGAGCTCGGCCTCAGCCGCGCCAAAGTCGTATGGCGCCATTTCGGCACCTGGACGTGCCTCGAACATCGACTTGCCGTTCGGCAGCAGCTTGCCCTTCAGCACACGCGAACGCAATGGCTCTGGGAACCCGTGGTGTGGGATACCCAAGTAACCCTGGAAGTACTCAATGACCGACTTGGGGAACGACAGCGTCTCGGCTTCGTCAATCACTTGCTGCTCAGTCAAGTTGTTTTGCACAATGAATTGCGCAAAGTCGCCAACAACCTTGGACGATGGCGTCACCTTGATGATGTCACCGAGCAACTTGTTCGCCGTCGCGTACGCGCGCTTGATCGACGGCCATTGGCCCGCGAGACCCAACTGCGTCGACTGGTAGAGCAAGTTCGTGTATTGGCCACCAGGCATTTCGTGGTGGTACACATCGGCCGAGCCCGACTTCTGGCCAGACTCGAATGGTCCATACACGCCACGCATGCCCTCCCAGTAGTCGTTCGTGTGCATAATGTCTTCAGGACTCACGCCCGTGTCATACTTGGTGCCCTTGAGCGCACCGACGATCGCACCCATCGAAGGCTGCGACGTCGTGCCCGACATGGCATCGGACGCAACATCGACGGCGTCGGCGCCAGCGTACGCGCACTCGAGCATGGAGCTCACACCCGTACCGGCCGTGTCGTGAGTGTGCACGTGGATTGGCAAGTCTGGGAACTCGTTACGGATGCTCGAGATCAGCAACTGAGCCGCCTGAGGCTTCAACAGACCCGCCATATCCTTGATGCACAGCACGTGGATGCCCAAAGCCACGAGTTCGCGCGTAAAGTTCATGTAGTACTCCAGGTTGTATGGGCCACGGGTTGGGTCCGAGACATCGCCCGTGTAGCACACAGCAGCCTCGATGATACCACCAGCCGCACCCACAGCGTCAATGCCCAAACGCATGTTGTCAATGTAGTTCAACGAGTCAAAGACACGGAACACATCCATACCGGTCTGCTGAGCCTTTTCGCAGAATTTGTACACGACATTGTCTGGGTAACTCGTGTAGCCGACAGCGTTGGCACCACGGAGCAGCATCTGGAACGGAATGTCCGGCACGGCTTCACGCAAACTCGCGAGACGGTCCCATGGGTCTTCGCGCAGAAATCGCATCGCGACATCGAACGTCGCACCGCCCCACATCTCAAGCGAGTACGCGTTGCGCATCGCGATCTTCGTCGCTGGCGCAATCGCAAGCAAATCGCGGGTACGCACACGCGTCGCCAGCAACGACTGGTGGGCATCACGCCACGTCGTATCCGTGAGCAGCAGACCCTTGTTTTCGCGCACCGCCTTCGCGAACGCGGCTGGGCCGTGCTTGATGTAGATCTGGCGCAGTGACTCTTGCTTCTGGTCCGCAGCGCTTGGTGGCGAAAGCACAGGGATCAACGGGTCGACCTTCGATGGCGCTGGGCCAGTCGCACCGAGAGCCTTCTCTGGACCATTCACAATCGTGTTACCAATGTACTTGAGCAGCTTTTGACCACGGTTCGTCGACGTCGATGGGCTCAGCAACTGTGGGTTCTCAGCGATGAAGCTCGTGTCGACGACGCCCTTGATAAAGTCCGGGTGGTTGAGCACGTTCGCCAGGAAACTCTTGTTCGTCGTGACACCACGGACACGGAACTCCGACAGCGCACGCTTCAGCTTGTGCGCACAATCGTCACGGTCCAGCGCACGCGCCGTCAACTTGACGAGCAGCGAGTCGTAGTGCGGCGTAATGTGCGCGCCGACGAAACCTGGGCCGTCGTCCAAACGAATGCCCATGCCACCAGGCGAACGGAACACTTCGATCACACCCGAGTCCGGCTGGAAGCCCGTTGACGGGTTTTCCGTTGTCACACGGCACTGCATGGCATGGCCGCGTGGGACAATCTTGTCCTGGCTCAAGCCAAGGTCCTCGAAGCTCTCGCCACCCGCGAGACGGATCTGCGACTGCACGAGATCCACGCCTGTGATCTCTTCCGTGATCGTATGCTCGACCTGGATACGTGGGTTCACCTCAATAAAGTAGTGGCGGCCTTGCTGGTCGACGAGGAACTCGACGGTGCCGGCGTTGAAGTACTTGGCAGCACTCGTCAATCGCACGGCGTCTTCGATCATCGCCTTCTCGGTCGCAGGAGGGAGACCGACGGCTGGCGCTGTCTCCAGCACCTTTTGGTGGCGACGCTGCACCGAACAATCACGGTGGAACAAATGCACGACGTTGCCCTTGCCATCACCCAAGATTTGCACTTCAATGTGGCGTGGCTTGTTCACGTAGCGTTCAATAAACACGGTGCCATCACCAAACGCCGCGAGCGCCTCGGAACTCGCACGTTCAAAGTTCTCGGCGAGTTCGTCGGCCGAGTTCACGACACGCATACCACGGCCACCGCCGCCCATGCTCGCCTTGATGATCACGGGGTAGCCAACGCCCGAGTCAATGAACGCGCGCGCTTCGTCCAGGTTGTGCACGGGGCCATCGGTACCCGGCACGACAGGCACGTTGTTCTCAATCGCGATCTCACGCGCAGCCGTCTTGTCGCCGAAACGAGCCAAGTTCTCCGGCGTTGGGCCAACAAATTTGATGCCGTTCTTGGCGCACTCCTCGGCAAAACCCACGTTCTCCGAGAGGAAGCCGTAGCCCGGGTGGATCGCATCGATGTGGTTCTCCTTGGCGATCTTGATGATCGACGGGATGTCCAAGTACGCGCCGACGGGGGTCTTGTCGGCGCCCACGAGGAACGACTCGTCGGCCTTGTAGCGGTGCTGCGTGAAGCGGTCCTCCTTGGAGAAGATGCCGACCGTGCGCAGTCCGAGCTCGTTGCCGGCGCGCATGATGCGCGTGGCGATCTCGCCGCGGTTGGCGGCCATGAGCTTCTTGATCGTGCCCATGTCGCGCGTCAGCAGCAGCGACGCCGGCGAAGCGCGGCGCTGCACGCGGCGCCCGAGCTTCTGCGCGCGGAACATCGTCTTCTTCTGGCGCGTTGGACGAAGAGGGGGCTTCGGCTTGAGCAGCGCGGCGCGAATTCGGAAATGACGAGAGAGAAGGAAGGGGAAACCCGCCCAAGATATCGACGTGGAATCCCCGCGCGCCCGGATACAGCGGCCAAAGTGCAACTTGGATATTGGTGGCGCAATATCGAATGATAGAGGCATCAGTACTATATTTCTGCATGAAGACGGCATAAACAGAGGTCGAAACGAGAGATCGAATATAGAATGTAAGAGGTGCGTAGGACTGCAAGGAAGGCGCGCATTGTGCAAACACAGGCGGCGGCTGGCGAGGTTATGCACGCGAGCCCAACAACATTCGCGTTTGGAGGAGGCAGCGGGATGCGCCGTCGACACGTGCGGCTTCAAAAACCTCAATACAAATCAATGTTGCAGACACTGTGGGTGAGGTTTTGAAAACTATTGGTGGTCTCAAGTGCGCGCATCGACGCAGATGCCGTCAGCAGGCCATCACCCGCAAAACGCTATTTCAGTACATCGCATGTAGTGCAACGGCGCGAGGTAATAAGGGAAGGAGGATGCAGTGGACGTGGATGAATTCAGCGGCCTCATCTCCATTCAGCCACCACCACCATCGCACACATGTCTCTCTATAAACCAGCCAGTATCCCACAAGCGGCAAATGCACCTACTCACTGTTTACAGGCACCCCCTCACCATCTCTGCCTGCAACGCACTCGAGCAGCCCTCCGCAAGTTGAAGCAGTGGCAATCCGCAACTCTTCACGCAGGCGTGCAAGATCGCTGTGCCTACAAGCCGACGTCACTGCGCCATCTATTGCCGCTCGTTTAACATTCTGGCGCACGAAGCAAGCGTGGATGGGGATGGAGGTGCAGCTGGCGAGCACCACCACGCACCGCCGCCACCTGTTTGTTCCTCGTGTGCTTGAAGCTTCGTACTGAGTTAGGACATCTCCAATTGCGGTGTTTCATAAACGTTTCATAGACAAGCCACCTGCCCTAGCCCCAACTAATCGAGGTTTTTCAGCATTTTTAGCTTTGCACTCCAAGCACCAAAAGCGACCTTTTTCTGCGGCGCCTGGTCTTCCTTGCCTCCGCTGCTGCGTCGTTTGCGTTTCCGCTTGCGTGCAGCGCGATTGCAGGCGTGCGACGACGGCAAGTTACAACTCCAGCGGGTCCTGCGTCTCGGGCAGGCTCAGGCGGAACAGATGCCCTGCCTCGTCCAAACAGGCAGAAAGATGTGAAGCCATCGCAGTCTGCATGCATAAAACGAACCAACAGACTTGACTTGCATGTGCACGCACTCGCATGCATGGGTTGAGCCGTGAACTGAAGTTTGCTGCCGCCCCAAGCAGCACGAGTCGCGTGCGCGCTCCTCCACTCGTTCTCTGCGTCTAGCATATGGTACACAGCGTACAGTACAGTAGCGCCATGTGTGCATTTGCGCATTTGGCCGTGCAGGCTGCCTGGTTGCCAAATGGCGCATGAATTCAGTGAAAAGGAGAGTGCAACGTGCACGTCAACCATTCACGGAGATGCGTCTACGAACTCCACACAGGAATTCCTTTTCTCAGCCAATCAGCACCCTCCGAACCCAATTCCAGCCAATCGCGAGAGAGAAGGTCATCTTCTCGGCAATTTTGCCAGTTTTTCGCACGTCCAAACATGCTTTGCTTCAGCTTTGGATTTGAGACCTTTCCTCAAGCACCAGAGATTGACGCATCACCGTGTTACAGCCAGAAGCTCTGCTGCGGTCGAGCGAATTTCGCAAAGATGCAAACTGGTTGCCGCCCAAAGCGACGCTCGCAGTCACTTCGGGTGCGAAGGCACTCGACAATTCCAGATATTGTTGCCAGTGCCGGCCATGAGGATCGCCAGAAATAGCCAGAAACAATGGTTGAAGTGGGGTCGTCGACAGCGTTGAAAATGGCAACAGCATTGCTGCGCGTAGATTGCGCATGCCTTATGCGAGCGCACGTGGATGGCAAACATCGTACAGCCTTCCGTCCGATGAGCTTGGAGGAATTTCACCACATCCAGCGCTCCATACATCCGTGAAGGCAAGAGCATGTTCGGGACCCATTTCATAATAGGCGAATGCATAGTCCCAGCTGTAGGATCGATGCTCCATGGGGCTTGTTGGGAACGCCCTTGCACAATCCGAATAGCTTCCCAAGTCGAAGGGGGAACTTGACTGGTGGCGCGGGCGGCGTGTCTCTGCCAGTTGAAGTGACTGGCTGGCGCCACTCACTTCACTGGGAATTTTCCACAGGACTTCAAGTTCAAGTTCAATGGGTTGAACCTCAAACGTACCCAAGGTTTTATATATCAGTTCAGTGAGTTATCTGTATGTGTAGGTTTTACGAATAAAACCTCTAGGAGCCCTTGGGGTG
>JAADVP010001194.1:0-10064 GCA_023335675.1 Globisporangium solare | reverse complement strand
CTGTTTCTTTTCTTTTCTCTTCTTCTCTTCTTTTTAGCTTGATACTCATATATGCACTCTTTTTATATTCGTTTTACTATTACTTGAATGCAAGTGTGTTTCCATGTACCCAGGCATGTCTGAGAACATGGAAGCTGTGCTCAGCATGCGTATCCTGTGTTCCCAGACACGTCTGAGAACATGGAAGCTGTATCCAGTCTCTGCTTCTATTTCTAGAAGCACGGATGCAGGGCAGTTGCTAAGGTGCGCTGGCATACAGCCATTGATTGGCAAGCATGCCAGCAACCTCAGCTCATGACATATTGCATTTGAAAAATTCTGCGAAGGCAGACGCGGTATCCAGCTCGGCTACTACGCCGCTCATGGCTGCTGCAGAAGGCGGTCACGTCGATGTGGTATCCGTGTTGCTAGCAAACGCTGCTAGCGTGAGTATGGCTGACGACAACGGGCGATCACCTTTCTTAATTGCATCGAACAAAGGGCACCACAACGTGGTCAGCTTGCTTCTCAAGAGTGGCGCGAACGTGGACGCATCGGGCAAAAATAGTGGCTGGGATTCCACTAATGATTGCTGCCCAAGAAGGTCACGAGAAAGTGGTAGCAATGCTGTTGCAGAGTGGCGCGAACGTAGATTTGGCGGTCAAAGATGGAGTGACGCCGCTCTACATCGACGAAGCAAATGGGCAATACGATGTGGTCAACCTGCTGTTAGAGTATGGCGCCAGCGTAGACATCCCCAACAAAGACGATGGTGATACGCCACTATTCACGGCTGCTCAAGGAAGTTACGAGAAAGTGGTATCTGCGCTGCTAAAGAAGAACGCGAGTGTCGATTTAACCAACAAGAACAAATTGACAGCGCTGCACGCCGCATCTGGTCAAGGGCACGAAAATGTTGTCGCGTTGCTTCTAAAAGCCGCTGCGGATGTGGAAGCCACTACCAGTCAAAGTTGGACTCCACTACTTCTTGCTGCTCAACAAGGCCACGACAAAGTGGTATCTGTTCTGCTAGAGAATGCCGCCAGCGTGGGCACGTTCGACTGGAATGGGAATACTCCACTACACGCAGCGCCAGTCGTTGAAAAGCTGGACGAGTTTGCGAAGCGCGAGGCTATTGCGACCAAAGCGGTGGAAAACTCGCCATTCGACGTCTCTGCGCCGTGATACCCATGCATGAACTACAGTTGTATTACATAGTATGGATTTTGAGGTGGTGCTGCTATTTTCACATGAAATTCTTGCCTTTGGTTTTACTCTAAAGTCCTTCTCCGTACACACGCTGCGTGGTCCTGCAAAGTACTTGAACAAGAGAGAAAAGGAAGCGCAAATGCAAGCCTTAGAAAGCAAACACCAACACTCTTCCCCCTTGGAACCGTCCTTCGGGATGAGCCAGCAGTGACCGACCAGACCACCGCCCTTGACCGTATCCGCGGAGCTTTTCTTGAACTGCCAGGCATCGTCAAACATGATAAATTGCAACTTCATCTGCTGTTTTCCAAAGTACAGCTCAAAAATGCCGTACGGGGTATCGTGGCCGATCCAGACTGTGCTGATGTTGGTCGCGTAGTCTGGAGGGCCGCCAATGCTCTCCGACTGGATGCCACCGCCCGCGTCGTTCGTGACAAAATGAGTCTTGAAATCGCCATATTCGTGGCTTTCAGCGTGTGTGTGGCCATTCATGGAGAGATGCACGCCCGTCGCAGCTAGCACGTTGTTCCATTCTTGCATCATCGGCGGTGCCATGTGGAAATGCGGCGAGTAATGCGAGTTCACGACCTTCCACGTCGCTGTGGACGCCTTAGCGTCGCGAGCGAGCTGACACAGCGAATCCACCTGCCACTCCTCCAGCTTTGCCAAGCAGGCATCGAACAGGTCAGTGCTGCCCCCGGCGCACAACGCATGGCCTCGACTAACATTATTGCAGCTGCCATCGCCACCGTACTTTGTCTTGTACCCGTAGCACTGGCAGCAGATTTGCTCCCCACCATGGACCGTCGCCGCATTCGTGTCGACATTGAAAATGTCCACTGTGACCCCTGAGTCAGCGTCTTGGATGGTCTCGACATAGTAGCGAGCGGGCATCTGCCAGCGATCGTTGCAGGGGCTCTTGTATCCACTTTGACGAATGAACTTTTCGTCCAACTGCTTGAGCAAATCGGCTTTGCTTGTGCGCTCGACAAACTGGTTGTCCCACTTTCCGCAGATGAACATCGCGCCGCCGTAATCGTGATTGCCCGCGACGTTGACCCATTTGACATTGATCAGCGAATCCTGGTTGTAATACGCCTCGAACGAGTTCTGGAAACGGTATGTGACGTCGTCCGACCCAAGGCCATTCCAGTAGAAATTGCCCCTAGTCAAAATGCATGCAACAGCCGCACGGTTAGCCTTGTTTAATACCAGAGGGCTCGGCAATGGCAGTGAGATTGCGAATATGTGCAAGCCACTTACCCATGACCGATGACTACTTTTGGCTTAAGCTTCTTGGCTGATAGCGCGAGCAAGTGCGCGACGTTCTGCTGCGCCTGCTGGTCTTTGTAGTACTCGGCGTTATTGACACCCGTGGAGCGATACCGGTTGCAGCAGGAGCCTAGACCCAGATCCACTCCCCAGTCGCCAATCGCGAGCGCATGCAACGAGTACGTCGCCATCGATGGAGCTGGTGTTGGCGACGATGTCGGTAAGGGCGACGAGTCGACAGTGCTGCAGCGGAAGCCCAAGTACGCAGCAGCCTCGGAGCTCGCGCAGATCACACTCGTGAGCACATCCGTCGTGTCTGCCGCGCCTACTTGCGGGCACGAGTGCCAGAGCTAGTGGAACCGCGAGACAGAGCTTCATCGTCAGCTGGGCGGGCTTGGCTGGGAGATGCTGCAACGGAGCTCAACTGCGCACGCAGCGGATCCAGAAGCCAATCGCTCAGTAGGCGCATCGAAACGACGCGTTGCGTCTTTTCAGGATCGGGAGGCGATCCCCCTCGAATCTGATACACCGCTGCAGAGCCGTTGAGCAAGCAGCAGCACGACCTATCTTTGATGATTGATTAATAAATAGCTTGGCAGACGACCTCAAGGCTATTGGCAGCGGCATTCGAGCACCCAGACGCGCCATCACGCTCTTATCAGAGCTGCCCCTGTTGGCGCCGCTATTATTGTCCCCATTGTAGCCAGCAGCGCGAGGACGAACTTCGATCGAGGCTTCCATCTACTCATCCATCGGCCAGGCTTCCTTCCCCGTTGGGTCTACGCTCGCCACGCCGCACGAACCGAGATGAGCGGCGATGCGTCTACATGGAACAACAATGCCCCGGACGCACTCAATAGGGCTCGACGTGTGCACATCATCGACGACTTACTTGGAGCAGTGCTCGTGCTGGCAGCCGCTGCGTTTACCGTGGCGTTGGAGCTCACGCGGCATCAGGTGTGCGCCGTGTACCAACTCGCGTTCGGACTCGGCGCAAGCTGGGCGTTCTTTATCGTTGGCGGCTTTGTTGGTCATCATTTATCCAATGATCAGCTGAATCTCGCGCTCTGTGGGTCGTATTTTTCCAGTTCGCTCACGACGTCGTACATTTACCTGCCCTTGTTGGCGAGTGTGGTCACCTCTCTCGTGTTCGGGTTGCACTTGTCGGTGTGCAATTGTGACTGCTGTTGTCTGATCGGCTCCAAGTGCTCGATACACAAGCAATGCTTTGCTGCTCGCCTACGCTCGCAGGCTTCGCTGTGCGGGGCGTGCTTCCTTGTGCTCTTCGTTGCCATCGGAACGCGTCTGAACGTGCGACTGCGGGGATCGGCGATCAACCCAATCGGGGGCACTGTACACTGGACCATGCTCAAATCGCCCTTTTACCTGTCGATCATCCACGCCAGCAGTCTGTTCTTGATCGCCCTGAAAGTGTTTTTGCAGCATGTACGTCGCTCTTGACCTTGTTCCAGCACGCAAGTTTTTGCGTAAAAGCTGACTGGAATGTGATGCTCTGATCTGTGGTATAGGCGGATCACAAGACACTCTCGTACCAAGGCAGCAGGAGTTTCCCAAGTTTGTCAGGACCAAGCCAAACGTCGGCAGTAAATGGCGATGAATTACTGCGATCACCACCGCTCAAGCAGGCAAGGGCGTTGCTTCGAAGACTTTTTACTTTGGTCATGCTCATCCTGACTCTCATCCGTGTTTGGTTTCTTAGGTGGTTCCTCCTTCGCCAAGACGATCGATCGAGGCGAAGTCCGTACTGGCACGAAGTCCACGGTCGACGTCGAGCCTTCCTTCTGCGTCGAATGCACTGAAAGCGGCGGAGAGCGCGGCCCAAGCCAAACTGGGAACCATGGATCGGCGACGCACGCCACCACTGCACGATTTTGTCCACAAACCAACTCTGGTAGACAATAACGATGGAGACGTCTCGGCGCTGATCAGCAGCGATAGCGAGGGCGATGAAGATGTGTTGAAACCAAGTTTCAAGACCACAAGCCCCAATACGCGTCTCCCATCGTTGCACCATCGCCAGCAGCAACAGCAGCATGGCAAACTCTCAATCCCGCTTCTTCTCACGTGAATCGGGCTATTCATCAAGCCCACTGTCATCTCCTGTATCGACAGCGTCATCCTCGTCTTCGTTCTCGTTCTCCTCTAAGGACCGACACCCTCAGCACAAGCTGCGAAGTACTCGAACACGGTCGACTAGCAACGTATCGTCGTCATCCACGACGCGCCTGAGCGGACTCAGCGATAACGAAGACCCGGGTTTCAACAGCTCCTCGACAACGCTCGACTACTACAGCGATCGAGCAGCGCCGGCGGCACCCTCAGTAGCCCACAGTCTTCGACGACGTGCCGCCGCAGCAGCGGCACCGAGAACCGCGCCTGCAGGTATCCTGGAAGCAAGAGAACGCGAGTGGCTGGAGTGTTTTGATCCCGTATCCGGGAATGTGTATTACTACAACCAGCTCACAGGCGAGAGCCGCTGGGAACGATAACCCAGTTCGATGTCTCTCTAAAGCAAGTCAATCTAATATCTAATAGCCATTCACACCTCATACCCCCTTACAACAGCAGTGAATCTCCTCAGACTTTGCCGCCGTAGCGATGCGTGAGTTTGTAGTTAGTGTCGAGGGATTTCAGCAGCGACTTGCCCGTCGAGTCGAGAGCCGCGTACAACTGCTCCTTTTCGTACGTGGAGCAAATGTCGAGGAGCGAGAACACTCCTGGACGCAACTTTTGCTGCAGCCCCACCGAGAGGTTGTCCCGCGTCACGCTCGTCAGGTACGTCAGCATCAAGTACACGACGTGCTTGCGCAACTGCGCGTCGTGTTCCTTCATGTACCCGTACAGACGCGCAAGGTTCGAGCTCCACTCGGCGCAGTGCGATGCGTCAAAGCCGTGGGTGTGCATGCTCTCGTCGGTCGATGCGACGACAAGCAATCGCAGCAACGCATTCGTGGACTGGACGATGTGTGGGGTGCCGTTCACAAGCGACGCAAAGTGGTGGCGCACAATTCGAAGCACGAGCGTGTATGAGAGCATCCAGACTTGATGAAGCTGGCTGGCAGAGAAAAAATGGTCGCGCCAGTGTGTTGCCGTAGCAATCAGCGGCTGGAATCCGACAAAAATGTGCGCCAGCTCGTGGGTCTTCCACGTAAACAGCTCTGCCTTGGTGTAGAAAAGCACAAACACTTGCAGATTCCACGTGCAAAGCTCAGCGCGTTCAGCTGCTATTGTCGTGTTCGATTCGCTCCCCGAAGTCGTCGCAAGCGAGCGGCTAAAGTTCTGAACCAACGAACCGACGATACTGTCCTTGAGTCCGTCCAAGTACTGGCGCCGAGTTGCAGTCAACTTCCGGTCTCCTTGTAGCAGCAAATACAGCGCCTTCAGCGCGCTCACAGACCGATTCCACTCCGGTGCTTGGATCTCCTTTGCGATCGTGGCCAGCAAGAGTCGGTACTCGTCCTTATTCGCATTCACTACTAGCGCTTGTAGCGCTTTGCTTGCTTGCGCCACATCCTCTGGACAGCGTTCGCGGTTCGAGACAAGCGAGAGCGCGACAGCAAGCAAGCAGCCGTATGTCTCGAGCGATACGGATGGTCGGAACGCAGGGTAATGCTGGCAAAAGCTGGAGTAGAACGCCCACGCGTCGCGCGATGACCGCTGTTCCTGGCTGACGACCGCTTGCATGGACTCTCCTAGTACTGTTGTCATGCGCGTTGTCAATACAAGTTGCAAACGCTGGCCTTGACTCTGCTTTGGCTCTTGGCTCTTCTGGCGCTGCTGCTGAGAATCGAGGGTGGTCGCGGCATGATACTTTACGAGCGCATTCAGCGCCTTAAATGAGGTTGTAGCGTCTGTTTTTTTCGACGGTTGGCCATCAGTGTCCACCAGCGAGAGCAGTGCATCGATAAACTCGATCTCTTTCTCACCGACTTTGCGCACGGCGGCCTTTTCGCCGCTGAGGCGAAGGTCAGCGAGAGTTTCTACCACCGATGCACTGCGCAACAGGTTCGTCTCGGTCGCCGCCTTCTTCGTGATCACACCACGGAAGAGTTCACCAGCAAACGCACCCGCTCCGGCAGCCTCGTCCAGATAGAAGCTCAAGATTCCGCCCAAGAGAGGCGTCCCAATGCGCTCCGTGCCATCCGCGTTGGTGCCGTCCACCGCAAGCTGAGAAAACACGAATCGCGCACCATCATCAATGCTTTTCCGCATCACATCACCATTAGTCTTGTATACAGCCACAGCGATACGCTTGAACGAGCCCTGCAGCCACGCGAAAAGCACTCGAAGGGTTTCTTCGACATCAGCCTCCTTCACCTGGGCAAGTGCACTCTGGATCGCGAACGCGTTCACCAGTAGCTCTCCACATTGAGCAGCGTCCAAATAGGTTTCTGGGAGATGCGACAAGAACCCAAAGAGGCAAGTTGTCTGTTCCAAATGTGACACGCCCTTGAAATCAGCCGCGAGTGCCGCCAGCACCCGAGGCGCCACGATTTTAAACGCTTGAATTTCGTAAAACGCGGCATCGCGAACAATTCGACTCGCAGCACCGTCTACAACATCAGCAATCTCTTCGCGCAAGTACTCTATCACCAGCACTTTCAGGAGCAGTGCTGCCTTTTCCTCTGAAACGACCTCCAAAAGCTCTGGCAAGTAGAACGCGACGGCATCCCAGCACTTGGACTCGATGACGTGCTCGACGACCAACAATGCGACGCTCGACAGCTCTGAATCGCCAATACGCGTCACTGGAGTGTCATTTCGAATGCTCGCGGACTTGCGCAGCCAGAACACACACAACTTGATAATCCCAGTCGAGTCACGTCGGTCGTTCTTACCGGAAGAGGTGTGCTTTGACTTTTTGATGTTCTGGGTACCCACGTGCAACAATTCCTTCATGGCAGGAACGAGGCTGCCTTTTTTCAGCGCCGCAAGGATCTCGTCGAATGTGTCGGCACGAATCGCTGGCGTCATGACATCGTAGAACGAAAGCAGCTCGCCAAAGAGACCAAAGAGTTCTCGCTCGCCCGCAGAGAACGACATTGATTTCTTTGAAGACGTCAGCTTCGTTGCGATCGGCTGGAACAGCGCTTGGTGAGTCTTCGAGATCAGCAACGCGACCTTGGTCTTGTTCTGGGGCGTGACATGCACTTCTTGAAGGAACACCTGGAACACAAAGCGGATGAGGCCCATCGAGAACACATCGTCGTGTTCGCCATTGTACTTGGAGTGGAACTCGTTCGTGAATAGCGTCCACAGAACCTCCAATTGTCCGGGTGGGAGGGTCATAAAGGCGTGTCGAAGCACAGATTCACTCAGAGAGTGCGAGAAGAGCGAGTAGAGGCCCTCGGAGACTCGCTTAGACGAGTCTGTTGACATCGACGACTTCAAAAATTTATCCAGAAGACGCATCGACTCGTACGAACGGACCAGGTCCACCAGACACTCGCTGCCAGCGCGCACCAAAACAGGAAGTCCATTAGCGCTTTGCTTGTAGGTCATGACGTGACCACCCAGAATCTCAAAAATTGGCACTGATGAGCTGTTGACAAGGTTAGGCGAGCATCGCACGGCACTGGAAATGATCTGGTATTGCTCTTGAACAAGCAGAATAGACGCTTCGCTCTCAGATGCATCTGGTCGACAGTTGTGCTGGTTTACGAGTTTGAGGAAAGAGGCCAGGATCGTTTCCATCGCTTCAAACTGTTCGCGATCTTCAGTGTCTTCTGTTATGCGGTAGATATCCGCCTCGCAAAGCGCGTTGAACAGCGACTTGTACAGCTTTGTCAGCAAAGCCATGGTGGAAGTAGCGTCTACAGCATGCTGCTCTTGGAACGCAAGGAAGGACACGGCACACAACTCGGACCAGAACTTGAATGGCGAGTACGTCGTCGAAGCAGTCGCGATCACCGTAGCAGCACGCTTCTTGCTTGTCTTCAGGTCGGTTTTCGTGTCTTCGATCTTCGTGTGTGCAGCCGCACGAATGCGCAACGCAAAAGCAGCAACGAGAACCTCCATAAAGCCGCCAGCAGAACTCTTCAAGTCCAGAGGAACCGCTGGATCGGAGAGAAAGCCCTTGATCTCGTCGAACAGGTTTTTCTGGTAGGACACCAACGCGGACGCACCGTCGTTCTTCCTGCGCTTTTTCGACTTTGATGCGCCACTGTCAGTTTTTTCAGCAGCACCGCTTGAATCTGCTTGACGCCAAATGTTTGAGTGCACTAGCGCACCGTCGTATTCGCGAATGTGCTCTGCGTCGAATAATGCGTCAACGACGATACGGTCGAGTAAATCCACGATTCGTGTGCCTTCGGTACTAGGTTGACGCATCTGGAGCTGCGCCAAGGCGTGGCGGTATCCAATTAAGTCCCGGAGCGACGTCTTTGCAATCACCAGGAACACCTTTTTCTTGTTCATCTGCGACCGCTGAAGCTCCTGGAACACCACAAAGATTGCGCGTACGAGCACAACGTACTCTTCACGCGTCCTTTCAACAACATCTCCTTTTACGAGACGAGCTAAGCATGCCATCAATGCGCGGTGCATGAAATCGGCGAAGACATTGGTCGGCGGCTTGTACATTTGGAAATTTGGTACGCACTCCTCCTGCTCCTGCTCAAACGACGACAGACCGAACAAGTACAGAAACACACACTTCACGTCCAATAGCGCATCCAGTTCCGCGTTATCTTGCTGCTGCTTGATGCCCGCGAGCACATCCGTCATGGCTGCGAGCAGGAGGTTGCACGAGTTGGTCGGGATGTTCATCTCTTCGCTGTGGTTCCGCGTCGCAAACAGCGTGAGCGAGAGGCGCAGTAGCCGCAGCGCATGCTGCGTCTGCTCATGTCGCTGCTGCTCGTCCTTCTTGGCCTTGGTGATCAGAAAAATCGCAAAGTGCACCACCTCCGTGACGATGCGGTGCCACGTCACGTTGAACTCGCGCTCCGCGCGCTCGAGCAGCGGCGACGCCGGCGCCAGCAGCTGGAAGCCCGTCGCGATGAGCTGCGCGTCGCCGTCGTAGCCCCGGCGCGTCTGCCGCCAGCGCACGAGCGCGAGGGTCGCGTCCCACGGGAACGCAGAGGCCATGCTGCGTCGTTTCCAGCACCAAACAATCCGAAAATGGAGCTCTTCACCAGTCAAAGGCGGCCGAACCTAGCAGGCTACCGTAGTCTTGTTGTGCGGAAGTTCGCTTTTGGGGGGAGGGAGCTATTACGGGATTAATCGAGAATGTCACCTTCAAAAATCGAAAGTGATTTATCGAAAATGTCACTCCTAATATTTTTTCAAAACAGAATAACAATGCATTCACTCGAAGAAAGAAAAATATGTTACCGACTTCGCGCACAAGGCCTCGCCCTGGCCACGATTACAACATTGAAGGTATGTAAACGAACCGTCCAACGTTGGTTAAAGAGCAAGCCGATGGTTTCTCGTCCATTGAAGCGATCTCATTTGAGGAAATTGAATGAGAGGCAGCGAGAGCAAGTGGCGGAATTCTTTCTCAACAATAACACGAACAGGCTGCGAGATGGAATCAAGTTTGTTGCAAATTCGTTTGACATTTCTGTCTCCCTGGGTACCAT
>JAADVP010001193.1:0-10072 GCA_023335675.1 Globisporangium solare | reverse complement strand
TGACTCACCCGCGTACACTCGCACATCTTACGCCGCAAACTGGACCGATCTCGCTTTCGAGGCCATTAACGTTGCAGCGCGAACAAAACGCCATCGTCATGTAACGCACGTCTCTCTCCAGTTCGGTGTGCAAAAATATCTTTTTGTACACGCGGCAGCGCGAGCACACTCGCTGCTGGCAGATGCAACAGTTCTTCGCTGTCCCAGGTAACGTCAGAGAAGCCACACGACTTCCAGCACTTTTAAGCACATCGAGCATAAAGCCGCTGACGCCGGCATCGCTGCAGGATGCTGCGTCATATTTGAAGATGGCCCACACGATGACACACTGTTAGCGCTAGGCGCCGCGCTTGAATTGGCTTGCTTCGAGAAAAGTATCCGCGAAAGCTTTTTTCATCTCGGCACAACGCACGTTATTCGCGACGGAAAGAGATACCTCGGTTGCTGTTAGTGTAGTTGCACACGCGGAGGCACCGCGCGTGGACACAGTGCGGCCCTGGGCAAAGACTTTCGCTGTGCTGTTGGGGAGCTGACGGAACAAGTTGCAAAAGGAGAGACTCCCGCGGACGACATTGAACTCGATCAGCTCTCGGGCATCTGGAACGGTAACTGAGTGCCGAAGATGGCACCCGTGTGGCTCGTTTCAGCGAAAAGACATGGGCTGGGGAAGCTGGCACTTTCGAAGTGTTGTTTGTTGATTGTATTGATCGAAGCTTACGGAGACGTTCCGTCGTGGCCAACGTCCATTTGGGAAGTTTCCGATTTCGTACCACCTTCGTGCTTGGTCTTTGTCTCCAGATCATCGCCGCTATCGTCGTCGCTGCCGAGATCCGCACGAGAAGAGGCCCTTGCCTCTGGAGCTGACTCTTCGGGAACGATGGCCGGTTGCTCAAGCTGTTTGCTAGTAGCGACGCATCGTTTGTTCCCAGTGAGGCTCAGCGGCTACGTTCGTCTCGTTGATAGCCTCACGATACTGCGTCCAACGCGAAGTCAGCGCCTTGGTCTGCACAAACACATGGACAAGACCATCAGCCACGAAGCCAAAGAAGACACAGTCGCGGACGCCGCACATCCAGACTCCTTCCGGTCTGCACAGAGGCAGGATGCCATCTCTCAGGTCTCCTAATAAAGGGCACCGCCTTTGGCATGAGCATTATTGAACCCCACAAAAGTCTTCGCCCGACTATTCAAATATCATCTAAAACTTTTTACTTTGCGTACACACTATTTTACTATCGCATCTCATGTGAACTTAGCAGCTACGAGAGGTCGTTTCCATATCCTTGAGTGTGACTCTTCGACATGGCACATTTGGCACCAGTATCCATCCGCGCCCCACTTCATATTTCATTTTCTCCATTGCCGTCCGCACGCGATGGACCCGTTCGAGGACGCGCCCGTGGAGCTGCAGGCGAGGGAGATCAGCCTCTCGGGCGACGCGGACGAGCAGCTGCCCAACACACTCGTGGTGACCGTGCCGCAGGCGCACGGGCTGCACGCGGCGCCGCTACGCTCGACGCTGAGCTGCTACGTCAAGCTGTCGTCGCTCGGGCGCGAGTTCAAGGCGCGCATCATCGCCAAGAGCAACGAGCCGTACTGGAACGAGAGCTTCAGCTTCCGCGCCGTGGACTGGGCGTCGAGCGTCACGCTCTCGGTGCGCGACAAGATCAACGTCAAGATGCGCGTGCTCAGCCACGTGCAGATCTCGTCCGCGGACATCGCCAACCTGCCCGGCATGAGCTGCCAGAGCTGGTTCAAGCTCACCGACAGGGCTGGCGAGAAGAAGGACGGCACAGACTCGGAGATCGAGCTCAAGGTCGCACTGACCTATACCCCGAAGCACGACCCGAGCGTCGCGACCGAGATCGCGGCCGACAAGGAAGACGCGCTCCTTCTCGGCGTCATCGCGGGCCAGGACGATGAGACCGAAGAAGAAGCGCTGGCGCACCGCAAAGAGCTCGAGTGCCAGGAAAGAGAGCGCAAGAGCACGCTCTGCTCGAATCTGAAGCACGGAGACTACCGGGTCCAGGTCCACGTGATCGAAGCGCGCGACCTCAAGGGCGAAAATGCGAGCGTTCATGGCGGACGTCAAGTGCGTCGAGTGCTACTGACATGGTGTTTTTGAATGTGTTGTTGATTTTTCAAAAATAAAAAGCTGAGCGGGACGTCGAATCCCTACTGCCAGGTCGAAGCGATGGGGCTGAAGAAGAAAACGTCGACAAAGTACGAGACGCTGGGCTGCGTCTTTGACGAGATCCTGTTCTTCCACCTGACCGACATCGGCCGCAACGAGCTCAAGCAAGCGACCGTCAAGGCGCGTCGGCCACTGTTTGCTCATCGTTGGTTCGCAGTCTAGCGCTCCTATGTCGTGTGCTCTCGAATGGACAGATCTCCGTCTGGGACAAGGAAAAATTGATGAAAGACAACTTCATCGGCGGGTATCAGCTCGACTGCCTCTCCGTGCACTTCCGGGTACGTGCAGTAGCGAGTTCTCTCATCTGGCAGTGAGTGTCTCGTAGTTTGAGGCTCACCCTATCATTCCATGCACTCAAATTGAGATCAGCCACACCACGAATTGTACCGTCAGTGGATCGCGGTCCACGATCATCTGAACGAGAAAGATCGAGGCATCCAGGGTTTCTTGCTCGTATCGATCAGCGTCATCGGACCAGGAGACGTGCTGCGCATCCACGGTCGCGACGCAGAGATCGCCAAGGAACTCGCAGCGAGCGCGGCCGCGCTGCAAGGTGCTGCGCCCAGCGGCATCATTTCCACCGATATAAGCCACTCGGTCGTGCTGATGCCACCGACGATCGGCTTGAAGCTGCACTTTCTGCTTGTGAAAGTGCTCCGAGCCGAAGACCTGCCAGCGATGGACGACGGAGGCCTGATCCTGTCGAGCGGCATTGACGCGTTTGTGCAAATCGGGTTTGCGTCCAACGCGACGTGCAAATCGAGTGTGGTGACCGCGAAGGGGGCGTCGAATCTGTCGCCCGAGCTCCTGGAGAAACTGTGGATCCCTGTGCTCGCGCCGACGCTGTCGCGGACCACCGTGGTCTCCGTGTGGGACCGGGATCTCGGCCAGAAAGATGAACTTGTCGGGGTCTCGTCGCACGATTACCTGCAAGTTCCGTCCTCGACGTGTCGCGGCGGAATGCTAGCGCCAGCGACTGAGACCCGAGGCAACGCACCGCTGTCCGAGAGAGAAGAAGGCACGTCTACGGATGCGGAAGCAGCGCAAGACGAAGAGCGAGTCGAGCCTCGATGGTCCAACCTCTACGGCCCTCCTCTCCGACGCGCTAACAAGAAGCGAGCGATGGTGATCTGTCAAAGCCCGGAGCCCGGATCCACATATCGAGGGCGAGTGCTGCTTTCAATGGAGAAAGCGGAGTCGCCGACGCCCTCGGAGAGCGAAAAGTTCCACACAAAGCGGATGAAGGAGCATCTTTCGTCCGCGAACGCAAGCGACGCGAGGTCCCCGAAAACCATCAAGTACGTGCTTTGGTGCGCTCTCTTCTGCGGGGCGGATATCCCGCAGTTCCACTCAATCGCAAGCACGAAAACAAAAATGCGCGTCACGGCGTTCACCGGGCCGTACGAGATCCGCTTTGACTCTCAGCCAGTGCGCAGGGACGGGCGAGTGAACTGGGAGCAGTGCAAAGAGAGGTGGCCGATCGTTCTCCCAGCCGACCTGACGCAGTTGCCGGATCTCGTCATCACGCTAAGTCGCCAGCTCGGGAAAGGTGATTTTGCCGGCGTGTCGTTCGTCCGAGCACCTGTTGCTGAGTTCTTTGTCAAAGGGTTCCACGCCAAGACGGAATGGACCCACCTGAGAGAGGACGTATCAAGACGCCAAACAAAGTTTGCGCTCGACAAAATACAGTCGCCAGGATCGCTTTTGATGCGTGTCGGGTTCGGCTGCGAAGAGATCGCTGTGCGTCAGCCATGGGGAGACGAAGCGGAGCTCTTCGCGCCATTCCGAAACCGGGCCGCGCATCGTGAGATTCGCGTTCACATCTTCCAGTTCCGCAAACTGATGGTCCCTGAGGAGAAAACGCGTTTGCCGAATCCGTTCGTGTCGGTGATGTGCTGCGGCCAAACCAAGAAGATCGCGCCAAAGTACAAGACGCTCGATCCATTGCTCTACGAGAGTCTGGTGTTTCTGGTGCACGTGCCTGCGGATGTCGTGTTCACGCCGGATTTGGTGCTTCGCGTCCATGACGCCAACGTGTCCACGTCCGCCGACGTCCCTGCGGTCATTTTCGGAAAACTGACCATATCGGTGGGCAAAGCCGTCAAGTCTGTCGCGAATGCCAGCGCGCCGCGCCCATCGTGATGCCAGCTCTAGATGCGGAACTCGAGTTTCAGCTCGCCACTGATCGACGAAGTCAAGGGCGAAGCTCTCATCTCGATCCAGTTTGTCGATCATCCTGGCCCCGTCGAGCACTTGCAGCGCCTTGACGCTGTCACGCCAGCGTGCGAAGGCGCGACGCTGGAGATCGTCGCGCTGGGCGTGCGAAAGCTGAAAGCCCTGAGCGCTCTCGGAGTGCAGCGTCCGCACATGGAGTTCGAGCTCATCGGCGGCATGTTCTCGGATGGGACCAATGTCCGAAAGTTCAAGCCAAGTGCGTCGGGGAGCGCGAAAAACGCCAATTTCTTAGACCGACTCGTGTGCCCAGCGAAGCTCCCCGTGGACATTCTCTTTGCGCCGCAACTAAGAATGAAAGTGTGTGAAAGTGCGCTGGGAGGGCTGCGGAAAGCTACGATCGCATCCTGCGTCGTCGATCTGTCGGCGAAACTGCCCTGGAGTATCGAATACGTGCCGCCTCAACAGCAGCAGCAAGCATTCGAGAATCCGATGGCTGCTCCAGTGTTCACGGCAGAGGCGACAGAAAAATCAAAGCACAAGATGAGGTTCCCAGCGCTCAAAATCTCCAAGCAGCGCAAAGCCACTGGGATTCAAGACGCCGGCGCACTGGGCGGTCCAGACGATCCGCTGAGCGATGCTGAGGAAGACGAAGAAGACGAGAACAAGCCACAGATCCACGACGATGGGATCGGCGTTGGGAGTCTGAGGTTGCCCGAGATCTCGCTGTTAAAACCGTCACGCAGTCAACTCAGCGACCCTGCGCTCCTGAACCTGCGGCAGAGTGAGGAGCAACGACGACACCTTGCAGGCCGAGCCGACGTGCTTCGTGGAGACGCAGCTCAAGGACGTGCAGGTGAAAGCACACTGCATGGCAACAATGCAGACTCCGATTCGGCGCACAAACCAGCGCCGTACTTGGTGGGGCGGGGCTGGTGGATCGCAGACCACAGTGGAGAAGAGCTCGAGCATTTCCTGAAAGCGAAAGCTCTGGAGACTTACCCACTCTATCGCTCCGTCCTCACTCGACCGTCGCTGCTCAAGCGGAAGCGCGTCCGAACGGAGCTGAAGGCGGGGATCTTCAAGGGGCTGATCTCTATCGCGCAGCGGCAACAGCGACTCGCCAAGACACACACTTACTTGGACGTCGAACGGCTTCAGGAGCCGCGGTCCCTTGTCGTGCGTGTGCGCGTGCTGCGAGGGAGCAACCTGCAGTCCAAAGACAGCAACGGGTACTCATATCCGTACCTGCGTCTGAAGTTGGGGAAAACGGTCCTCTCCGACCGCGCCAATCGCAAGAAGAAGACGCTGAACCCGGACTTCTTCCGCGTGTTTTCGTCCAACACGACGCTGCCGGGGGCTTCGCAGTTGGAGATCGGAGTGTGGGACTACGGCCTCATGCTGGACGACTTTATTGGCTCGACGACCATCGACCTGGAAGATCGCTGGTTCCATAAAGAGTGGCAGCGGATCGGCCAGAGTCACCCCCAGCTCAAGGAGGCCGGCGGGTATCTCAAGCCCATCGAGTATCACCACCTGTACACGCCAAAGCGCTCGACCTCGCAGGAGTTCATGTAGCTGTGGGTGGACATCATGACGGCGCAGCAAGCCGCCGTGCTCCCGCCCGTGAACGTCGAGCCGCCGGCACCAAAGGAGTTCGAGGTGCGTGCCATTATCTGGCGCGCCGAGAACGTCACCGACAAGAACAACAGCGAGATCAACGACTACTTCGTCAAGGCATGGGTGGAAGGAGGCAAAACAGACAGCACCGACGTGCACTGGCGGTGCTCGAGCGGGAAGCCGTGCTGGAATTATCGATTCAAGTTCTCCGTCGAGTATCCACTGCGCACACTCGAGTTCGGGCGGCTCCATATCCAACTCTGGGACAAAGACGTGCCGAAGTGGAACGACATCCTGGGTGAGGCGCAACTGGATTTGTACAAGTGGATCCGCCACGCCTACGAGAGCAACCGCGCTGTGTCTCCGTTCCTGGAGCTGAAGGCTATGGCAAAGGCCGCGACCGCTGAACCGGGTGCAGTCGAAAGCGCTGCTGCGGAAGACAATGCTGAAACTCAGGGCAGTGACGCGGACGATGACGAAGTTGCGGACGACGATGAGGAGGGCGTTGATGCTGACTTCGCGGGAGCGTCCGCGACAAAGAGCCACTCGTTGCTGCGGAATCAGAAACAGAAGAAGACGCGGAAGTCGAAGAAGCCGAAGGGGAAGTTCAAGAAGCCGGCGTTCCTGAAAAAGCCGCCAGCTGACACGGCGAAGCGAGCGGAGAAGGCCAAGGAAGAGGCCGAAGCCAAAGCCGCACTGAACGGCCTCTTGGTGCGCGATCCTCCCCGCATAGTTCGGTATCCAACCTGTTTGTTCACTCATGCGTTGCGTACGATGTGTGCAGGATTTCTTGGGACTGGGGAACCTCCCTGACGATGCCGAGTGGGTGACAATCTACTACACCGATCGAGAATCGGCGGTGTCTTTGGATATGGTACACGTGCTGCTGCTAACACCGCTCTGACAACAGCGCCATGGCATATGTGTAGACAGGGCCAAATCGGTGTTTCCGTGCAAATCGTCCCCGAACTGGAAGCGCAATCGAACCCCGTCGGGAAAGGCCAAGAGGCGCCGAACATGAACCCGTACTTGCCGCCTCCCGCGGGCCGCATGCGGCTGTCCGCGAACCCGGTCATGATGCTCAAGGAGCTCGTGGGCCCGAAGATGTGCTTGCGCGTCACGACCCTGTACTGCTGCGTTGGCTGCGCGTTCTTCATTGGCGTGTTTGGCGCGACGATCATGAGCACGCTCGCGTACTTGCAAGGAGCGTCGCGAGGCGACACGAGCAGTGAGCAGGCGCCGTGGCATCTGCCGAACGGTTTCCGCTACCCGCGCGATTTCCAAGACCCCGAAAACGCCACAGCAGCTGCCGACGGCGGCGCATAAGTGAGTAGTGATTCTGACCTCGCTCCCATGTAATCCATCGTGCAGAGCGCGGCGTTCTTGAGATGAATAGTGGTTTTTGAAGATGCAAAAAGGGGAATGGGAATGTGTGTGCTGTGCTAATGCTGAGCAAAGAGGCTGAGAAAGTCTCTTCCTAGGGACGTGTGCAGGGGTGGCGATGGGTTCGACGACAACGCTGCAGGCGCAATCGGCCGCACGCCTCCCGTCCCGACAGCTATCGAGAGCGGCATGGGCTGCAGCTCCCCCAGGATGAAGTCGTCGAGGTGCAAATCCGACGTCTCGGTCGCAATCGTCATGAGGTCGCCGGACTCGCACAGCGGCGTCTGCGCGATCGCAGTCTCGGGATCCATGTCGTCGAACTCGGATGCCGCGGGCGCGCTGTAGAAGAAGGGGTTGTTGCTCGCGAGAATCCACTGCTGGTCGCTGATTCGGTTGGCAGGTTTGCTCGTTGGGACTGCCACTGCGGGAGGCTCGCTTCGAACGGAGCGGCCCTCAGATCTCTCCAGCGCCGAGTCGGACGCCGGTGAGCGAGTATCGGCGTCCAAATCGTGGCCGAAGCGAGGGCTTGACACGGACACGACGGTCTCGAAGAGATGCGCGTTGTTGACTTGGTCGTCCTCGCCGAACCATTCCAGCAGCCTGCGTGCGTCACACAGGAGGTAAGTGGTGTCTTTTTGGGCTTGCCGCAAAGAAGGACAAAAAGTGCTAGCGATGTGTGCACTTACTGCCTTCTCGAGACGTCCTCAGCCTGCGCGCTTCCTACGAAGTTATGCGTTTGGTGGTGCTCTCCGCTCTGCGCCGCCATTTGCTGTAGCTGCTCCTGGTTGCTGAACGAAGACCACCGTCGCGACTGCAGATTGGTTCGCTGGCGAAGCGAGCACTCCTGCGGCCTGAGGGACGAAAACGAGACCGGCGACGTGCGACACACAGGCAGAGCGGGCCCGGGACAGGCGGCACTGGTCGCGATCTCGATGCGAAATGGCGGAGGCACGCTCTCGTCCACGTCGGCAAAGCCGTCGGTTTTGGGGTCATGGTTCACCTGGTTGAAGGAGTACACGCTCTCTACGCATCGACGCGACGGCAAGAGACCGGAGCCCTGACTTTCCGACCCCGATCGATTTGTCGGCGAAGCGTCGTGCAGCCCCGCGTTCTCGGCGGGAAAAGACGCGCCAGATGCAGCTGCAGCAGCACCAGCAGGACAGCGCTTTGCCCCCGTCATGTATCGCGACAGCGGACGTTCTGTCGTGTCGGCCGACGACGAGGTTGCGCCCGCACTGTGTACATTTTCCTCTCGCATGAGCCGAGTGTTGTTGCTGCTGCTGTTGATCATATTTCCAGGCGTTGGCGCCAGAAACCCGTTGGCGTCGACCAAGTGTGTCGGGAACGCGCGCCGCTGGCGAGACGGAGGATGGCCGAAGGGTGCCGGAGGCGAGCCTACCGCTGAACCGAGCACCGCTCTGACCGCTGGATCTCGACGAATGTGGCGCGGTGCATCTTCTAAGGGATCGCCGTTGGCCGAGCCGTCCGGAGTGCTGCGATAGCGCCACGCTCGAGACGGGAGCGTTGCAGACGGCGGCATGGAGCGCTTCGTTATGTTGGTCGCGTCTTCGTACAGCCAGTCGTCGCTCCGCTTGGATCTGGAGGGGATCTCCGGGTGGTCGTGACCTCGCGCTTCTTCGTCGTGGCCAGCGTCTTCGTTATTATTGTGGTGATCGACACCGTCGCCGTCGTTGCGGGGCTGCGGCGTGACCTGTTCTCGGCGCTCGACATGAGCGCGAGACAAGAGGCGATTGCGCTCGAGCTGGGCGTGCTTTGATGGCCAGACCGCAGAAGCCGACGACGTGAGACTTTGGTGCGCCACCGACGCCGTCACGACAAGTTCCGGATTGCAAGTTGGCTTCGATACTACCGACGGTCGACGGTAAGCGCTGCTGCTAGTGTTGCTGCTGGACGCGGTGCCGGAAGCCCGAGTCGCAGATCGACTGCGAGATATCGACTGCTGACCTGCCGCTCGAGCTGGTGCGTGGTGCTGGGGGCGAGAGCCGCGACGAGTCGAGTGCCGAGAGGCGATGTCATGCGGCTCGCTGGCGTCGTCGCGCTCCGTTCGAGACGAACCGCGGTCTTCTTTCTCGACGCTGCTGCTTGGAGTGAGATCCGCCTCGGCGTCTCGTCGACGGCGACTCTTTTTCTTCGTCTTTGGTGTAGCAGCGAGCAACTCGGTGTGCCCAAGCAGAGTGTCAAGTCCACTGTCTCCGCACTCGTTTGCCACCGTGGCAGAGAGCAGCGCACGGTTGGTCTAAATAGTGTCAAGGCCCAAAGTGAGCTTGATCAGGCAAAGCGCAGTGCTAAAAATGAAAATGGCGAGAAAACAAATAGGTTGAGTTTTGGCTTTCTGCCTTTAATGTCCATTTGACCCATAAAGTAGCAGTCTGGTTCAATTTGTCGTTCTTGATGGAATTTTCGCGCCAAAATCTTGCAACTGATTGACGCCCAAAATGTGCACGTGGCATAACGAATGGACAGTAGTGTGGCGAATCGTGCTTGCTGTTGCTGGCAAATTGAATTGTGATTGATCAAAGTTCACCGGTCCTGAGTCACTCGGCTTCGATGAGAAGCTGCTAGTGCTAGTGCCGACCTCCGGCAAGCTTCCTTGCTACATGTAAATGACTAACTACGACTGAATGACTCGCTACGCAGATGACGAATTACCCAAATAAGTCATTACGGATAGTGGTTCATCTG
>JAADVP010001192.1:0-10074 GCA_023335675.1 Globisporangium solare | reverse complement strand
GCTTCCAGCTGTCGTTCTTCCGCTTCAACAGCGTCGCAAAGTTGCTGTTCGCGCTGAACGGCACGCAGCTCGAGTACGCGCAAATCCAGTCGCTGCTGGAGCTGGGGCTACAGGAACCGATTCGACTGTTGTATGGCGAACGAATGATTGTGTCGAATGGAGCAGAGCCGAGTAGTGCGCCTCAATACTCAACCTCAGTCTATGTGGACCCGAACGCAGGAGCTCCACCAATGGCTCGAAAGCGTCCGCTTGGGCTGTATCGAGCGAGGTCTTCAGCGGCGCGCTCGTTGTATCATCTGAACTCGCAAACTAGCCAAGAGCTTCCACGAGGCCAGCACGAGGTGACAGCAAACTATGTCCAGATGTGATCACCCCGCCCAGAAGCGTGCTTGTCCAGGAATACTATCTTCCGATGCCGTAGAGCGCGAGCTTGCGCGGAGAAGACGCACGCCCGATGATTACCAGCGCATCCTGGTCACAGCGCGGTGTGCGACACCAGCGAAACTGTTCAGGGCTTGCTCTCGTTCGCACGGCTGCAGCAGATGGTCAGCTTGAGCTTTCAGCCTGCCACCTACTGCAAGAACACGACTTCTACTATCATGATACGTCAAATGCGAACAAGACAGCTTGAATCGGATCACCAGCAGACTCGTTGCAACAACGTTAAAATCGCACGATGGGGCATTGCACAGTCGCATACACTCGAGATCGCTAGTGGCGTACGCGATTCTGAACAAGAAGCTCAAGCTCTGACTGAAATACAGAATAGTGTCGAACACAACTGCTGCTCGCCGCGCTTAGTTTGAAGCAGTATCTTTCCACAACCAGTCCAACCGCCAACAAACACGATAATCGACTTCCTCAGCATCCATCGATCGCGTTTGACTTGCGGCATCCATTAGAGTTGCCCTTGTTCTCCAGGGGGGTGTCTGGCACCCTTAAGAATACAGGACACCGTGGTCACTCGCGCGCCTCATGAAGGTGCTACAACTCAAGTGGCGCCGGTGAGTTGGAAGCTTCGTCAGCATGACTCTTTCCATTTTCGAAATTCAAGTGAGCACAGCACCAGCCATGTCACCACGATACCTTCATGCCTTCAAAGCTCGAAGACTATTACAACGCTGGTGTCAGGCGTCCACGGTCATTCCCAGCTCTGGATGTCTTCCACAGCAATCGAGTCTCTCATACTGTTTGTATCGACCCGCGCTCTGCCATCTGGTATCGCGGAGGGCCACGAAAGATAGCGACAGAATGCCCATGAATGCTTCAGCTATCTTTGATGACCCTTTAAAGTACAGACTCGGAGAATCGTATGGCAATTGATACTGTTCACCAACGCAACAATCCGGTGCAGCTGGCATCCTTGTAAGGTCAACTCAAGTTACCAGAGAGAGAGACCCGGGCAACGAGAGAATCAGACTCGCGTGAGCGTATCTTTACGATCCTGGGCTATTATAGAGAAGTTGGTTTCTTACTGTACAGCAGGGGGCCGATCTCGCGTGATGGCGAGCTGCTTCAAGGGATCGACACCACATAATCTATGCGTTTGGAGCTAGAATTCTACAATTCGATGCAGTTGAAGTGGTGTTATAAATAATACGTAGTGGTTCGTCGTTCTCCATTTTTGGTGTGGTGCCCCAACTGTGCAGTTCATATAGTTTCGACGTGGGAGCCATCGAAATGTGTCCCAGGGGCAAAATGGTCCTACGACTCAACGCAGACTGCGTTCGCGAAAAGCAGATGGCGGCGAGCACCAGTGCGCTCGCGCGACCCTTTTTGCTGCTGTTGCACATTCCGAGAAGCAGTGCCACATGTCTTGTTGACTTCTTTCGGAATCGAGGACCTTCATAATGTAGTATCTCGCATGCACCAACTATCAATTGCAACTATTGGCCTTCGACTGACATACATAACATATACAGTGCGTGCATTTGAGTATGCGTTGGAGCTTTGGCTTGAGTTTACGCAACGTCTTTGCAGACATTCTGCGAGCGTAATACAAAATGCCATACGCCAGCGATTGTTCTGCCAATCGCTTCTACGATACAACGCCATGAGCAACGGCTCGCTCCACTCACCGAAAAACAAAACAGTACAGTACATCCTTCAATTAAGATCCCTTCTCACAACACATCTGATTGTCTAGTCGCCGCCCCATTTCTACCCGGTGCAGACGAGATTGAGGAAGCGTGCTGCAATGGAGTTGACGCTCTGCTGATTGACGTGCGCCTCTCGCGGTCGCAAATGAACGACGCATGCGCGTCTGTCTTTGCGGCCCACCAAGAGAGAGAGACCTCACGAACACTCTCGAGCCTCTCGCTCTTGGACTCATCCTTCTCGTTCGTTGCCTATGGCTCGCTCTCTAAGTGTCATTCTTGAATTCGACTCATCCACCTCAAGCACCATGAAGACCACCGCCGCCGCTCTCCTCGCCGTCTCGTCGCTCGCTGCGCTCTCGACCGAAGTCGAGGGTCACGGGTACATCTCGTTCCCAAAGGCGCAGTACAAGGACCCAGCGACGGCCACCAACTACAACGCCATCATCACCGCGAGCATCAACACGGCGTTCGCCGGCAAGAAGTGGAACGACAACCCAACGGCCAACGCCAACACGTTCACGGCCGCGTTCAAGAAGTCTGGGTACACGTCGCTGAAGCAGATGCTCGACAAGAAGGTGCCAGGTTGCCAGAACTCTCGCACGGACATCTCGCCAGTTGGCGTCAAGGGTGCCACGAGCATGAAGTGGCAGAACGACTGGGAGCACAAGGGCTTCATCGACTCGCACCACGTACGCCTTTGTCTTTGTCTCGCGCTTTGGCTTATTCTTGCACAAAGAGCTCATCCGTTGCATTGTCCTTTTTGATTGTACAGGGCCCATGCGAAGTCTGGATCGACAACACCCGTGTGTTTCACCACAGCGACTGTGTGGCTGCGTACAAGTCATACCCGGCCGTGCTGCCAGTCAACTACTCGGCGTGCAAGAGCTCCAAGTGTACCTTGACGTTCTACTGGTTGGCGCTCCACGAGCCAAACTGGCAGATCTACAGTAAGTTTTTCATGCTCTCCTTGTGGAGATGGCTAATCTGAAGGGTTCGTGATGCTAATTTGCTGTGTGTGTGTTTTGTGCCATTTCTCAGAGCACTGTGTGCCAATCACCAACTCCAAGAGCCTCCGTGCCTAAGCTGTCTCCAACCACTTTACTTAGATGCTCGTTCTCTGTTGAATACCGTTGATCATCTTGCCTTGTACAAAAGGAAATCACTTCGTAAAGGACAGAAAATACACGTTTTCAAACAACAAACTCGCAAAATGCTTGCTTTCCTACATTGAATACGGGCCAGCTTGTGTGTGTGAATGAGTGGATGTAGGCGATATGCAAGCTGCGTGAGTTTGGCCTAATAATATGCAGACGAACTGCTCTGAAAGTATCATCAGCGTCATCTACACTTCAGTCAATTAATCTGGGGGAGGGGATGATCATCATCTCAGTTCATTTTGATCACAAAATATTCCGATTAACCTGCTTTAATTGCTGCTGTGTGTGTATGTGCGTGTGGAATTAGCAAAGTGCACGTGTCATAATTGACTTGACTGAGGTATTGTGGCAAAGCGTGCACTGGTTGGGCGTGGTGTACAGGGCCGCACATGTGCACGAAGTCGAGACGCTAATCTGAGGGAGCCATCTACACGCCTCACCAATTTGCGCTCAGTCGCGACGAGCGTTCTCTGTTGGCAAGAAGCCTGGGATGGCGGCGGCCCAGCGGATGAGATCCAGTTCAAGGTTCTTTGGTTCCGTTTTGATGAGTCTGCTCCCATGGATTCGGATTCCACACCGGCTGGCACCGAGAAACAACCCAGCATTTCGGTTCAGCATGCAGTCTAAACACTATTATCTAGAGACATGTATCATTTATAAAAGGAAATTTACGTCAACACTGGAAGAAAACCACACAGTACCCCAGAAATTATTAAACAGTAAATTGCCCACCACTGCTGAGTGAAGCCACCGATTTCAGAGCGTAAACTGGCCTTCTGTGCACATCATCCCGTCAGTTTGGCAAGCTCGACTGGCAGCAGCCTGACCGTCGGGCTGCATTGAATAATAATAATAATAATAATAATAATAAAAAGAAGCAGGCACTAGCTTCCAGGCAGACACACTCACGCTTCCCCCATGCAAGTGCACAAGCATGCACGCTGAAAGCGCGACGAACGATCCTCGCTCGAGCGTGCTATTTTCATGCGTGCGCCCAGCGCAGTCTGTGCGTGCTCCAAGAGATCAGCCAGCGTCCAACACGAACGCGACGAGGGCCGTTTTGCTTGATGGTGTCGGGTTGTATCCGGTCCATGTGGCGTGGCGGAAAGCAGACCGCCTCTCCGCATTTTTCTACTACATCAGTACTATCGCCTGTCTGCATGCTGGCTGCATCGAAATATACTGATATAGAGCAGTCGGAAATGTCCATCTCTCTTTCGCTAGCGCAACATCTGGTGAGAGCGCACGATGCGCTCGTGGCGTCGTACAAACACTGAGACGACAGGTGGCGGGTTAATCACCCGCCCTCCCCGCCAGATGGACAGTGCACCCGAGCGGAAGGCGGGAAGGCTGGGAGTCATGGTTGCGCGCGCGGATTCCTCTCTCGCACTCGGATGCTCACTTCCGCATTGGCTTCGCCTGCCTCAAGCACCTCGTCCGCCCTCCCCCGATACACCTCCGACTCGACAAGATGAAGGTTTTCGCCGTCACCTCGCTCGCCCTCGCGGCGCAACAGGTCAGCGCCCACGGGTACATCTCGTCGCCTGCTGCACGCTTCCAGCCGGGCGCGATGCAGACTAACTACGTCAAGACCATCAGCGAGTCGATCAACTCGGCGTTCGCTGGCAAGAAGTGGAACGACAGCCCTGAGGCCAACACCAAGATGTTCACGACGGCGTTTGCCAGCTCCAAGTACAAGTCGCTCCGCGAGATGCTCGACTCGGCCGTCCCAGACTGCGGCTTCACGCTCACGGACGGCACGCCTGTGGACGTGAGCTCGCTCAAGTCGATGAAGTGGCAGAACGACCAGGAGCAGAAGGGTTTCATCGACTCGCACCACGGCCCATGCGAGGTCTGGATCGACAACCACAAGATCATGCACTCGGACGATTGCCGCGCCGACTACACGGCGTACCCTGCCGAGATCCCAGTCGACTACTCGGTTTGCAAGGGCAAGTGTACCTTGACGTTCTACTGGTTGGCGCTCCACGAGCCAAACTGGCAGATCTACAAGCAGTGCGTGCCAATCCAGAACGGCAGCGGCGGCGGCTCGTCGTCGACCCCAGCGGCGACCACCAAGGCCCCATCGACGAACAAACCGGCCGCGACGACTGCCGCGCCAACTGCTGCTGGCGGCGACGACGAGTACGACGACGAGTACAGTACGCCAGCGCCAACCACCAAGGCGCCAAGCACCCAGGCCCCTTCGGCCGCGGCGACACCGTCGGCGACCAAGAAGGCGTGCAAGGGCAAGAGCCGCCGCCGCATGACGGAGAACCTCCGCAAGCAGGACTAAGCGCTTTGCATCGAGCGCCGGTGTCATCGTTGCACTAAAGAGTCAGTCGCGTTGAGTTGTTGGTTGTGAGAACCGAGTAAAATTAGTAAATCTTCATCATTTGCCCTCGTCTGCTGCGTCTTGATAATAGTAATGAGGAGATTGACGCGGTCGTACCACGGGGATACAAGTGAGCGCGGCAAGATCAGCATTGGTGATCACATCAGCAGTGCGGCCTCGCGCTTGCGTGTCATTAGCTCAATTCGAGTAAGCTCCGGTATCGATACATCCCACTGACTGACTGCATACAGACTCTGGGTGGCTTTCCGTGGTGCGTCAAAACCAGATGGCCCGCGGTCCCTCTTCCCCGCGGCTTCGCTACTATGCGCCCCGATGACATGCGCGGCCACCGCCGCTGCCACTTGCAGATCGCGCGCGCTGCTCACATCGCCAGCCCACCACCGTCCATGAAGCTCTCAGCCGCCTGCCTCGCCGTGGCGCTCGCGCCGCTCGCCGCCGGCGCGCACGGGTACATTTCGCAGCCCAAGGCGCCGTACAAGCCCAACACGATCTACACCAACTTCAACGCCGAGATCACGGCGAGCGTCAACGCGGCGTTCGCGGGCAAGATCTTCAACCACGCGCCCGAGGACAACGCTAAGGTGTTCACGGCGACGTGGCCACAGACCGGGTACAAGTCGCTCAAGGAGATGCTGGACCCTGCAGCCCCGGACTGCGGGCTCTCGCTCCCGGACGTCGCGCCTGTCGACGTGAGCGCGATGACCGAGTTTAAGTTCCAGAACAACGAGTACAAGGAGGGCTTCATCGCGTCCCACCGCGGCCCGTGCGAGCTCTGAATCGGAGACACCCGCGCGTGGCACTACGACGACTGCGCGGCTAAGTTCCCAGGCTACCCGGCCACGATCCCGACCGATTTCTCCGTGTGCAAGGGCACGTGCCGCATCACGTTCTACTGGCTCGCGCTGCACTCGCCCAACTGGCAGATCTACAGTAAGTTGCCGCTCCGTAGTGCTTGTGGTCGCGCGTGTGAGTGAGTGAGAGGACTAACCGGACTCTTTGCTGTATGCGAATGCCAGAGCAATGCGTGCCCGTGAAGAACGGCAACGCTGCGGCAACCCCAGCTGCCACTCCCGGTCCCGCGACCACCAAGCCAGCGACTTCGGCTCCGGCAACGACCAAGCCAGCTACCCCGAAGCCGACCACCAAGGCGCCTGCTACGTCGAAGCCTACGGTGACTCCTGCCGCCAGCAGCGCTGTCGGCAACGACAGCGACAAGGCATCCAGCGGCAAGAAGTGCACCAAGATCAAGAAGTAGAGAGCGCGTGCGGCAGATGAGTGGAAACTGTTGATTTCGTGGATGTTGTGCCGAATGCTGTCGGTCGCTTGATCCATTTCCCAGCGATCAGGTTTAAAATGCATGTAGTAGTTCCCAGTAGCAACTACACGTCTGATGCTTGTTTGGATGAACACACTGTGATAGCAACTAGCTGCGCGCTGTTCTGACGCTGGACGGTGGAGACGCTCTATAGCTCCATATCGTCTAGCAACGCATTCAGATACCGAGCGCCTGAGTATTCCAGGCGGATGGCCCCGATGTCCAGCCACTCATTGTAGTGTTCATGTAGCCACAGAAACATCTCGAGGTTCTCCCGGGACGCCACAGCGTTCGCGACCGAGTACGTGCATCCCTCGTGCCGCTGCTGATGCAGGAACAGCAGACTGTCGAAGTCTCCCATCCACACGGCAAAGTCCATGGCGCGTCCAGAGCACCCTTCGATGCGGTTCTCATGGAGCCACTTGACGAGCTCAAACGAGCGCGCATTGTCCATCGCTGCGGTCGTGCAACCTTCGCGGCGGTTCTCGTGGAGCCATTGCACCATTTCAAGGTGGTCGCCCCGCGCCGCGTCGTCCATGGCGTAGGTCGTGCACCCTTCATTGCGATTCGCATGCAGCCATTGCACCATCTCCAAATGGTTGTGCGATGCTGCGACGTCCATCGCCATCGTCGTGCAGCCTTCGTGGCGATGCTCGTGAAGAAACTTGACGACGCCCAAATGGCCATTTCCCGCTGCAAAGTCCATGGCTCGCAGCGTACATCCTTCCAGTCGATGCGCGTGCAGCCATTGCACCGTTGCCAGATGACCATTCAACGCGGCTCGATCCATTGCAGCCACCGTGCAGCCTTCGCTACGATTTTCATGAAGCCACTGCACCACCTCGAGGTGACCACCAGATGCGGCAGCATCCATTGCGTCCGTTGTGCACCCCTCCTTCCTGTTGGCATGAAGCCATTGGGCGACGGCGAGATGCCCATTCCCAGCGGCGAAATCCATCGCGTCGCGATGGGTGCACCCTTCGCTGCGGTTCTCGTGCAGCCACTGCACTACCTCCAAGTGGCCGCACCGCGCTGCTTCGTCCATGGCACGGCTCGTGCATCCTTCACTTCGATTCTCGTGGAGCCATTGCACCATTCGGAGGTTCCCATTCGTCGCAGCATTGTTCATGGCCGCCGTCGTGCAGCCCGCATTTGTGTTCGCGTGGAGCCACTGCAGCACGTGCATGTGATTGCTCTTTGCCGCATGGTTGAGCGAGTTGCCGTCGCGGTCAAAGTTCACGCCGAGTCGATACAACAGCTTCACGACATCCAACTGCCCGTTGCCGATTGCCAACTGCATCGCCCCCACACTCGGCTCTTCCCCTTTGCCCACGAGCCACTGGATCGCTTCCACATGACCATTCCGAGCCGCACTCTCGATCGCGCGTGACGTGCACCCCAGGCTCTGCGGCTGGGCATCGAGCCACTCGAGGACCGCCACGTGGCCACGCTCGGCCGCAGCGTCGATGAAGCCGGGACTCCAGAGGATGTTTGACGCGTAGTCCGAGGCAAACCAGCTCAGCATGTGCACTCTCCCCAGTCGACACGCTTCCTCCATGGCCTTCGACACAAACGCCGTGGGGCAATACGTCGACAAGAGCCACTTGAGAACCACAAGGTCGTCGCTGCGCACTGCGTTCACCATGCCGGCGCTGCACAGTGAAGCGCGGTGGAGGCGATGCATATCTGCTGGGTGGCGCTGCGCGATACGCTCGAGCAAGCGAAGATGGCCATCTCTCGAGAGTTCAGCGTCGTCGAGGCGGCCCCGTCGCGCGCACGCCTTCGGGACGCTCCAGTATTTGGGGACCGAATAGTCGAGATACTCGCTGATGCGCTCGACCACGTGCGGCAGCGCCTCGATCTCGGGGCGAGAGCGGCACGCGAGGCGCGCAGCGACGACCAGCGGCGGCGCCGCCAACGAGGAGGTGCTCGCCATTTCAGCCTGGAGTGAAGAACAAGCTGAGAAGCAAGAATGAATGTCTCATTGCCTCGAACCTCTTATATCCGATGTGTGCAGTAAGACTTGGTACCACCAATCTGTAGGACATATTTTTATAAGGACATATATAGCCTATCAATCAATAGGGTAAACTGAGAGTGGTATTGCTTTTTTTGTTTTTGTCGCTTTTGCCCGCTCAAACGTACTGAATCGCCTGGAGCAACACACGAGTTACTATTGTTGCAGTGAAGAAGCCACTTGATAACATGCCTCTAGAATGAGAGCACTCCTTCATATCGATGGCTCAGTATCCTGGAATATGAGCTAGGTTGCCATGACAGGTGACGAGGAGAGGAGGTCGATCTACATTGACGCGAATGGGACAAATCGCGCGATTCGCCAACCCTCTGTACAAACTTCAGAACCAGTTCCACCGCACCAGGTGGTTTGCTCTGTGCCTCACTTTCCCGGAGGTCATCGGGGATGGCTTTCAGTGGAGCACGGGACTGTTTTGCTCTGCTGCTCTCATTTCCAGAGTTATCAGCGATGGCTGTCTGTATTGCTTTCCCGTATTATTTTAGTGGTCACACTGTTCTTGTGACAACCGTCCACATACAAGAGACAGTCCATTGCTGCTTGATGAACACACCTCGATTAGTTCGATCGGGATAATCACACCCTGCTGCGTACAGTATCCTGTACGCTTGCCAGCGAAAAGTCAGAGCTTCGTATGCCACCGAGATCACAACAAGGTATCCACCCATCTGTTGTAGCCGAGCCTCCTCGCGGCATTTTACCTCTACAATAATTTGACAACAATAGAAAGATATAGTCTAAACTCTTTAGAATACCTGAGCAAGTAACTGAACCAGGCACCACTGTGAGAAATAATGCGCTCGCAACTTCCATCTGGTGAAAACAGCAGTGTAAAAGTGCGAAAACAGCTTACAAGCAAGCGTTATCCGTAGAGGAGCTCGAGTCCATCAGGAAGCTGGGCCTTTCGACGGCTCGCCACTCGCTCGCTCATTCGCATCTCACTGCATTGCAGAGCCCCGCGAACCTCAAAGCTCATTCCTCAATTTGCTTTGCAACCCAACAGTCCAAGCACCACCATGAAGACCTGCGCCGCCCTCGCCCTCGTCTCCGCTGCCGCCCTCTTGGTGCCTGCCTCCGTCGAAGCCCATGGCTACGTGTCTCAACCGAAGGGG
>JAADVP010001191.1:0-10107 GCA_023335675.1 Globisporangium solare | reverse complement strand
CTCTCTCTCTCTCTCTCTCTCTCTCTCTCTGCCTTAGCACACCAGCATGCGCACGCGCTCGCAGATCAACGCATGGACCCAGGCGCGGCAGCAACACCTCAGCGGCGACGCACTGGCCGCGGCCCCAATGCCACAGCCAAAGAAGCACCCGAAGAAGCGCAAGCTGCGCGTGCCAGTGGCGCAAAAAGCTGCGGTTCCAGATGTGCACGCCACTGCGATGGAAACCACAGACTCGGCGCTGGATTATGCCTCGCCGAACGCGAAGAAGGCGAAGCTGCACGCGGCTCAGCAGCACCACACAGACCACGAGCAGCAGATGCATAGCACGGCGTCGTTCAAGACCCCGGCCAAGAGGCCCGTGCTGACGGTGGAGACCCAGAACGCGCCAATGAAGGACGACGAGACAGCGGACGCGCAATCGATAAAGGATTACATCTCCCCGAACGCGAAGCAGAGCGCACAGAAGGCGTTGCCAGCGATCGTCTCAACGCCAGAAGCAGCGCCCCGCAAGCGCCCGCACATTCGACGCTCGCTCACGTATACAACGAGCGACGGCGTGCTTTCCGACTCGAGCGCGGATGACCGCGTGCCGCAAACGCCCAGCCCAGCGAGCTCTCCGCGAACGAGTGATCGAGCGTCCATGCTGCAGCGCATTGCTGGCTCTTGCGCGGCGCAGAAGCAGCTCCCCATCGTCGGTCGAGCAGCAGAGAAGGACAGGATTGCGTCCATTTTGTACGGCGACAACGCATCAGAACAGCCAAGAAAGCGAAGCATCTTCATCGTTGGACCTCCGGGTACGGGAAAATCGTCCTTGGTCAAGGAGCTGCTGAGCGACTACGAGCGCCATTGCCCCGCGAACGCCGTCATCCGCCTCAACTGCAGTACGTACGCCAACCCGACGGCGCTGTACGCGGAGTTGGACGCGCAGCTTCGTGCCCACTCGCCGTGGACGCTCCCGTACCTGGACCCGTACCTGCTCGACGAGTTCCTGCACGACGTGGCCGCGAGACCCGCGAGCAAGTATGAGAGTGTACTGGTGCTCGATGAGCTCGACCAGCTGCTGCGCATGCCGCCTACGATGCAGACGCGCGTGCAGCAAGTGCTGCGCTTCCTCGTCGCGTGGTCGGAGGTGCCGGCGTCGACGTTCACGTTTCTCGGAATCATGAATGGCGTGGACATGCACACGCAGATCTCGAGCTTCCTCCCGCGAGACCGCGCCGTGCCGCACGTGCTCTTCCCAGCGTACACGTACAGCGACCTGCTCGCGATTCTCAACGCGTACGTCGAGAGCGCGTTTGCTGCTGATGGTGGTCGCACAGTCGACTCTCTCATCGAGCAGCGCGCTGTCGAACTGATCGCGCGCAAAGTGGCGTCGCGCGACGGCGACGTGCGTCGGGCCATCAGTTTGCTGCAGCAATGCGCGCGCTTTACCCTGCGCCGCAGCGCTGAAGCCACCGCGGGCAACATCGCCGACCGATTTGCCGATGAGCACCTCAAGATCACGCTGCGTGACGTGCTCGCGTGCTCGAGCACGGCGCTCACAGCGGGCCCCGCGCGCGACGTGCACCAGCTGCCTCGCCTGCCCAAGATCCTGTTGTACGCGATTACGACGCTCGCGCCAAGCGACGGTAGCCGAGCGTGCGATATGACGCGTGTGAGTCAGGAGCTCGCGCGTCTGCGCGCGACGCCGGCGTTCGCGTGGATGCCGCTGTTCAAGCGCGACGACCTGCAGATGCACTTGGCGTCGCTCGAGTGCTACGCGCTCGTCAAGCGACCCGCGCGCGCGCCCGCGAAGCTGAGCTTCTGGACGGCCAAGCTCACGTCGGCCGTGACGCTGGACGTCGTGCTGCGCGCCATGCAGGACGACCCGCTGCTCTGCATGCTCGCGCAGCGACACGCGCAGTGAACCCACTACCTCATAGGCGCACTTTTTCAAATCGCATGTTATCAAATTTTAACGTTAATAGGAGTTTTATGGCAACCAAATTCGGATAATAGGGGGCGTGTATGCGTGTCTATCGCGTGGAGCCGACAGCGTGCGGCGTCGGCGCCGTCTCGACGCGCATCTGGTGCTCCAGCGCGGCCTGCGCCTTCTGCACAAGCAGCGCCAGCAGCGAGCGGTTCAGCGACTTTTTCACGTGCGGCGGGATCCGCTTCTCGACCGAGTCCTGCACGGCGCGCGGGAGCTCTCGCGAGATGAACTTGAGGATCTCGACGCGGTACATGCACGCGGCCTCCGAGTGCGCCTGCTGCGCGCGTCCGAGCGCGGGCGAGCTGGGTTCCTGGACACGAGCGAGGAGCTGCTGGATGTCCGACACGACAGCGTCAGCGACGGCATCGACCTCGCGCGGCGCGTGGTTCTGCTGGATGCGGATGAAGCCCAGGATGCGCGCAATGATGCAGTCGAGGAGCTCACTGCGCGTCTGCGACGCCGTCATGCTGAGCTGCCGCACGGCAGCGTCGGGCGAGCTCCCGCTTCGGTGCGTCGCTGTGGGCGTCCTGCTCGAGTACGCCGCGTCGTCGCCACGCGCGCGCTTGAGTCCCGGCATGACCATGCTGGACCGGTCGCCGCTGAGAGCCGCATTGCCGCCGCCGCTGCTGCTGGTGGTGGAGTACGCATTCGGGAACCGCTGCTGCTGCTGGTCGTACAGATTGGTGCGCGTGGTCGCGAACGAGTCCCAGTTCACGCGGTCCACATACGACGTGCCCGCAGGCGCGCTGCCTGGTCCACTTCGGATGGACACGACGGGGCTTAGATGGCTCGCTGAGATGGACAGATGGTGGACACTCGGGATCACCGACTGCAGCGGACGCAGCTGGTACGTTGCCGCAGGAGTCGACTTGTTGTGCGGCGCGCTGCCGCCGCTCGTGCTGCGGCTGATCGATCCCGGGATCACGGCGGCCTGCGCGCTCTTTGCTGCCGACGCGCCGCCTGGCGGCGGCAGCCCCTGGTGATGGAATTGCAGCAGCGTGTGGCCGCCCATCGACGGCAGCGTGTGCTGCGCCGTGACCGCTGCCGACGCGGACGCCGGCGTCGTTGGGCGATCGTGGCGGTACGCAGACAGCGACGACGAGCTGCTGCTACTACCACTGCGCGGCATCATGGCCTGCATCATGCTCATCATGTGCTTGTTGAGCTGCTGCACTTGGTCGCGCAGCCCGGCGACTTCGGTGCGCAGCTCGTCCATCTCGGCGCGCTCGATCGTCGAGCGGCCGTCGGCGATCGTGCGGCGCTTGATCTCGCGCAGCAGGTCCCTGCGGCCGCGCACAAACTTGTCGTGGCGGAACTCCCACCACTCCTTCGGGTCCACGTTCGCGGCGGTCTCGGCGTCGACGCGCACCTTGCGGAAGCCGTAAAAGTTGAGCTGCCGCACAAACGAGCTGAAGTTCTTGTGCTTGAAGTACACAGGGATCACGTGCTCGGCGAACGCGATCGGCTTCTTCACGATGAAGCTGTCGCCGAGCGGCGCCGACCACGCCGCGACCTCGGGCGAGCACTTTTCGAGCATCTCGTACGTCTTCTCGAGGAACATCGGCGGGTCCTCCAGGCGCCGTCGCTTCGCCGACAGCGACACCGTGCCGCCAAGTGTGATCACAGTGGACCCTTCGCTGCCGTTCGGCGTGTCCAGTCCGCTCGCGTCCGCGGGCGACGTCGGCGCCGACGCGACGGACGTTGGCGACGTCAGCGCGTCGATGCGCAGCGCCTCTGCGTGCACCTCGTCGTCGTCGTCCTCGTGGCCGTCAGCGTCCATGGGCTCCGCATGGTCGTCGCTGGCGTCGGCCGCGCGCGCGGTCGTCGGCGCCGCGAGCACGCGGATCTGGATCGACGCCGGGATGCCCTCGTCGTCGTTCGCCTGCGCGTTTGCTGCCTCCTCCTTCTTCTTCTTGCTCTCCGGCTTCTTGGCGGTCTTTCCGCTGTGGTTCTCAGGCGCAGTCGCCATCACCAGGTCGTCGTGCGGCTCGGCGTCGTCGCCGTCCATCTGGCGCGACCGCTTCGTCGTCGTCTTCATGGCTGCTCTTCTCCCGGCGCCGTGTGCCGCGTTTGCGTTGTGCGGCTTCTGGTGGAGAACAGCGGCGGCGGCGCCATTCTTTGCCGCCTCTTCTCTTCGCGGCCGTGGGCGGAAAAGCGCAGTTGCGGCTCTCATCCCCCGTTCAGCCGCTTCCCGCCTGCGATATGCGCCGCGCCATCGAAGCTTCCGCTGGCCCCCACGATGCTACAACCCACCGAACCCATCATTACACACGCTGTGATTGGCTGAAAATAGATGCGCCACAGCTTCAAATGGGTTCTTCTCGCGCTCATTGGCTGAATTTCCGGCGCGCCGCACGGGGTACGAACGCAGCGTAACCATAGGTTACGGTTCTTGCAACGTCTGAAACAAAAAAAATGGATTCCACCTGCACTCTTTCGTATAGGGTCGCACACGCACGGTCCTTCTTTTTATTGCCAGCGTAACCGTTGGTTACGTTTTTTGTCAACTGCGTGAACCGCGCGTTCCGGAACCAGCAAATGCACAAAATTTGCAAGAGAGACTTGCGATTATGGCTACAGGTGCAAGGAGAAGAAGAGAAAAAAAAAAAAGCCGAACGCGCAGATCAATCTTTCTGCGTTCGAAGAAGAATCCATTCGGTGATCCATTGTACGTACGTGCACACAGCGAGCAGCTACATGGATGTACCGGTGTACTGTAGTGCGCACACACCTGGGCCGACATATGAGACAGCGGCGGCGGCTTGTTGCGGGTCTTCCTGCTGCTTCCGCCTGCGTCTTCCTTCTCGCAGACCCACCAACGTGGCACGCCTGTCTGTACCACGCCAATCAGACCAGTGCGAGGGCTCACGCAAAATGTCGAAGCCCAAAAATTAGAGACCCTAACATGTCACCGTGACGCATCTCCGCTCTTTACAACTGCTTCTGATTCATTTTATGTACATCAGCGAGCGGTTACGGTTAGCGCGCAAATCGTAACCCTGCCATATTAAATCAGAGAGAGAGAGACACGAGCGTACCCTCGATCTGGAGCAGCAGCCATTCGTGTCATTTTCGGGACCTTTTGACCAGCATGGCGCCTCCGAGCAGCAGCAACGCGCGCGCGCTGGCGAAGTCGCTCATGCAGGCGCAGACCGCCGGCATCTCCGGTACGACGCTTGCGTAGATCATTGATTCCACGCGGTGTGGTTTGCACGCCGCACACAAGCGCACTAATCGATCGACGTGCAGCAATCATCCAGGAGCGCATCCACTCAACGACGGTTGGTCTGGACGCCACATCCACGTTTCTGCAGCAACTCGTGTCGGAACTCGAGGACGCGGTCGTGGAGTATGTCGCGCCAGCTGCAGCGCATCATCTCGAGCATGAGGAGGAAGTGGAACTCGGGACGCTCATCACGGCTTCGTCGCTGGTACGACGCCATCATGGCCGTGTGGGATGGTGGGCAGCTTCTGGCTGGTTGGTTTTGCGAGCTAACTGACTGTTGTCGCTGGGACAGAGCTTGCGGTATGTGACGGAGCGCGAAGCGATGCTGCCGTTGCTGCAGCGATTCCGCTCCGCGTTTGCGACTGTTTTGCACGTTGATTCCTGGGACGCTGCCTTTCGGGGGCTCAAGGTAGCGATCGTTGTCGAGCAAAAGGCTTGGCCATTTGCTGACTTGCATCGTCGATTTTGCTGTACCTTGTAGACAGTTGCCCTGATGGCGTCGACGCGTGCGCTGGAGGCGTTTGGAGAGCACATTGCAGTCGACGACGTTGTGGCACAGCTCCGGTGGCTGATGACAGAGTTGCTGGCGCCTTCGGAACTGAACGAGGTCTCGGCGCAAAAGGCCAACTACTTGCTGCGCCCTACGTGCGAGTACATCTCTGTGGCGAGCCAAACGCATCCAGCCGCCGAGCGCATGATCTACGGAGAGGTACGAGTCGGCCCTTGCTTCATTTTGTGTGCCTCTGCCATCAGAGGTGCTCATCAACGCACCATCTTGTACGCCAGATTCTGCCTCAATTGCTGGCGCTTGCCCAACTGAACGCGAACGAATCGAGGGCTGAACAGGATACCCGCGTCGCGGACTCTGCTCAGCAAGAACTGGTGTCAACGATTGCGGTTCTGGTGGAGGCCAAGCTCCCTGCGACTCCGACGAATGTCTACACGCTTCTCCCATTGCCATCATTTGTGGAAGAGATCGAAGCACCCGAAGTCAGTGATTCGCTCCAACCTGACGACGACGATATCGTTGGTGCCAGTGAAGGCGCAGGCCAACTTTTGGAGAGTCTGAGCAGTGAGGACATCAGTCAGTGCGCCATCACGCTGTGCTCCTGGCTGAACCTCGCAGCGCGGAGAGCATCGGCTGCGCTTGTCCTGCCAGTGTTGTGCCACGCTCTCTATGCGTGCCATCAAAGCCGTGCTGCGGTCGAGTCTGTTGTCGACGCCCTTGTCGCATGGTAAAACGCGCTGCTATTCACATGGGAGTGCATGTTTGATCGTTTACCAAGTTGTTTTGCTGAGATCTGCGAACGTCTTGTTCCCCGTAGCTCGCATGGTCTCGAATTGAAAAAGCTGCTTGATTTCGAATTCGCGAGGGGACTTGTGGAGTCGCTCCGCGACATCGCCTTGCGCGTGCCAAGTCTGTCTTCTTCGTCAATCGCCAGCATTTACAACGACCTTCACCTGGTGATGCCGCGACTCGAGGTACTTCTCTCTCTCTCTTGTTGGCATCTCGAGTTGTGTGCTGTGTTTGCTGACCTTCCTCGTGAATGCGTATATCAACAGAGTGCAATCAAGTCACCAGAGCTGGAAAAGAAAGAGCTTCGAGCCATCAAAGCTAGCTGTTCGAGTATCCGTCAAGCTCTTGTGGAGTCGCTCCTGGCTTGGATGTACAACGCCGGCGCAGAAAACTTTGCTGCGCATCAAGGAGACTTCCTCGCGGCAACGTCGACCAAGCTGGCTGACCCGCGCATCTACGGAGATGCTGTGCATATTCTGATGACCGGAAACAAACCAGATGCTGACGAAGTTCGCGAAGTGGTTGGACACTGTGCTGACCTGCTCACTCGAGCATTAGCCCAAATTGGTCGATACACGAAGGTGCTTCATGATATACTGACGTTCACTTTGTTTATCGAGCGTTTTTTGCAGAAACTGATTGCAATCTTGTTCTGCATTTTGATCAACTCAGGTTACTGCGAATCGCATTGTTTCAGCTGTTACGCGCATCGCTTCCGCCAGTGGAGCGTTCGTCGGACCTCACGCAGACGACCTTGCGCTCCCGCTTTTTGACTCCATCGTTGACGGCTCCACCAAGGGCAAATCGCTTCGTCTGCGCCGGGAAGCGATGGCATGTATCTTGCTTGGAGCTGCGCGAGATCCTGACTTCCAGGTACATACCATGCCGCCAATTGCCATTTTTGCAGCGTTGTCACTTACACAACCGTTGTTTGAAAATTTTGCTCTTGCAGTTTACTGGTCATCTATGGATCAATCAGTATCTTGAGGCCCTTCTTGAGACGGCTGACTCCAGTAGCACTCACACACTGTCGATCTTGGCCGGCCTGGTCAACGAACCGCGCTTGTTGCTTCAATTGGTGAACGTGTGCATGTCGAAGGGGCCAACCATTGGTCATGTATTCCACGAATCCTTGTCTCGATGGCCGCTGTACGAGGAAGACATCGAGGCAGTCGTTCTCACACTGGAAATTTTGAAGGCATTGCTCACTGCTGATGCCTTGCGCGCGCTTCTCGGTGCAGCGACGATTGCTTCGACGGTGAAGGCGCTCGCGGAAAACGCTGCTGGCGATGAGCTCGATACGGTCGTTGTAGCTTGTAGAGAGCTCCTTGCATCCGACTTTTTTTGCTAAGTAGTGCCACGGCTCAACTTTTTGAAATAGACGCTGAATCTGACATTGCTTCGTCAGCTAGCGTATCGCGCTTCTCATCACAGACTTCGAGATCGGGGACTATGAACGTGCCATCTTCATTCCACTTGCAAACATTCCAGTAGAAATGTTTTTCCCACCGCTCTTTGCTGGATTGAATGCTTTCATAAACCAACCCTTTCGAGTTGTAGACTTGGACTTGAGGCTTCAATATGTTTGCGATAGAACCTGGTTGACGGGAGGAAGCAACACGAAAGCGATAGGAGTAGCCTACGGAGAGGAAATACATGGGTAGCGTGTTTTTTCATGAAGTGTACTTCGGCACGCCAGTTCAACCATGGACAGCAACTACTCGTATCTCTGCAGCAACTGGGCATGAATGACTGATGCTCACGGTTTTCCAATTCGGCAATCTGACCCAAAGCAACTTCATCCCCAAAGGTATGGCTGCCCTGGCGCCAGACACGGCCGACAGGAGTCTGCACATATGCAAATACACCACGCTGCTTCATAGGGCGGAACACAGACAGAAAGTTTGTGCACACTGTACTTACCTTATCTTCGAATACCTCAACGATAGCCTCCATTGACCGGACAACATTCACATACGAAAATACCACCCGATACGAATCCTTTTGAAGAATTCTTGGACTCAGCACGATTAGATGACGCGAGTTGGGCTTCAGCGCATTCCACTCCACATGGACAAGGAACCGCGATGTGTAGAAACCCAGAGCACTAACCTCGACGTCATACTTTCCAAGTCGAAGCTGGACGCTAATTGAGCTCCCTAGCGACAGCGTCTCGTCGTCGCGGGCAGGAACATTTGCCCAAGCATTCTCTGGATTCTGCTCGTTTTCGCGATGCTTCTCTCGGTGCTGCGCTCTCATGCAAAGTGGATCGTCGCGAGAGTTGTTGCTACACTTGAGGCCAGCGGCGTCGCTGCAATGACGGTGATTTCAACCGCAAGCTTCCCGAGGAGCACAGGTATAGAAACTATCTTTGCTGGATGATACCGCCCGCCTTCGACGACAACATTTTTCGATGCCGAACACAGAACGCACGTGCACTCTTTCAAAACAGTCACCGAGTAGAGTCCTTTGCCCACATCCCACACTGCGCAACCTCGTTCATCGGTTGCCGTCGTGTATCGCTGAGAGGTCACCTTGTCAGTGACATGGATCGGGATCTGTGCTACCTTCTTGGTTTGATTTTGATCGTAAAAATCAACCGAATCTTGTAAGTCCACCGAAATGCTTCTACTGGCACGAGGATATCTTGGACTAATGAGCAGGATATACCATTGCCTCCCTGTGATCCAAATGGGAACACAACCACCAACGATGTCCATTCAAAATACTCGAGATGGAAGATATACAGGGAGTACGAGCCAGGTGTCAAGCGATAACTTATTCGACCGTTCGCATCTGTGACATAGCACTTCTTGCACTCTCGAGCTCTCTCTAACGAAGCTTGAATAGCACCGTCTGGATCTGTGCTTGCCTTTACATCTTTCGAGGTAGCATGCGTTGTATCACCATCTCCAGCTCTATCGCCATCTTCTTCTCCCTCTTGCGCAATGGTTTGTTCGACTGGCATAGGATTGCCCTTTGTATTCCTTTGCGCACGCCACATTTCGTATGCACTGCTTGGATCGTCATGGGACTCTTTTGCACTTGGAAGAACATAGCCCTCTGTAAGCACTTGCAAACCGGACTCCGAAAATCTTCCAGCAGTTCTTTTTCGCTTCGAGAGAAAGCCAGAGGGCGTTCGTACAATTGCTTCAGCCTGATCGGGCCATTGCGAGAGTAAATTCGGCCTCGTTCACTTTCCTCAACCTGTCCCAGAATCCGCTGCTTACTTCTCTCGTACCGCCGCCGCATAGCTCGTTTCAGCATCGCGCGAGATCTGTTGAAAGTGATTGTGTGCGGTGTGCTGTGTGAAGTATCAAGTTTGGAGGTTCAACAGTCTTTCATATAGACTCCAGTGTGGTGCAGTGGTTTGCTGTCGAGTTTCCAAGCCTGAAGTCGTGGGTTCGAGTCCTGCCGTATGCAAAAGTTTTTGTTTGGACTTTTGTTGCTTTCTGCGTGTGGGGTGTGGCGCGCGTGGTCCGACCGAACCGGTTGCAGTGCAAGCGGTCCGATGGAATGTTCTCGAAGGTTTGCTCGACGTCACATCTTTTGTATTCGTGTTTTGTATGTTGAGTGGACAGGATAAGCACAAGATCGAGCATGACACTAGGG
>JAADVP010001190.1:0-10158 GCA_023335675.1 Globisporangium solare | reverse complement strand
CCCCCCCCCCCCCCCCCCCCGCGGAGAAAGAAGATCACCAAGATCCGCCATTCTTCTTCGCACGTCTTTAGACAACCGCCATTGGCATTCGCTGCTGCTCCTTTTCCTCCGCTATGTCCACGCTGCCGCATCGTCTCCTCGGTCTCGCGCTCGCAGCGGCGCTACTCCTTAGTGTCGCGACAGCCGAGCACTGGGCCGTGATCGTCGCCGGCTCGAAGGGGTACGAGAACTACCGCCACCAATCCGACGCCTGCCACGCGTACCACGTCGTGCGTCGCCATGGGATCCCTGCGGAGAACGTGATCCTCATGATGTACGACGACGTCGCGTCCCACAGAGCCAACCCGTTCCCGGGAAAGCTGTTCAACAAGCCCACGACTGGGAACGGCACGGATGAAGTCGCTGTGGATGTGTACAAAGGGTGCAACGTCGACTACCGTGGCGAAGACGTGACGCCGGATATGTTTATCAATGTGCTGCTAGGCAACTCGACTGCTACGAAGGGCAAGAAAGTGCTGGAAAGCACGGAGAAGGACCGTGTGTTTGTGAACTTTGTGGACCATGGCGCGCGTGGGTTCATCGTGTTCCCCGAGGGCCAAGAGTTGACGTCCAAGCGACTTGCGCGCGCGTTGAAGGAGATGCACGATGCCAAGAAGTACAAGGAGCTCGTGTTTTACATGGAAGGTATGTGGTTGTACAATGGACGCTTTCTGCTCATCACACACTAACACAAATGTTGCTCTCTTGACACGACAGCATGTGAATCGGGATCGATGTTCTCGAACCGATTCCTGAGCTCGATCAATGCGTATGCGACCACGGCAGCGAATGGAGTGGAGTCTTCGTGGGGGACCTACTGTCCTCCACACGATACTGTGAACGGCCGATTCGTGGGCACTTGCTTGGGGGATCTCTATTCCGTGAACTGGATGGAAGACAGCGATCTCACAGATCTCTCGGCAGAGTCTATCAGCGAGCAATTCAAGCGTGTGAAGGACGAGACCAACAAGAGCCACGTGCACCAATTTGGATCGAAGCCTATCCAGAAAGAGATCGTGGGGAACTTCCAGTCCAATTACGACAAGGGCAATGCAGAGGGATCAAATGCTCTCGACGCGAGCGAGGTTGTGAAGGAACCACTCCCATCGCGGATCCCAAGCCGATCAAGTGTAAAGGCGTCAAGCGCAGTGGATGTGCACGATGTAGAGCTGGTCATTGCATTCTACAACTACCTCCGTGCGTCCCCAGGTCCCGGTCGTCGAACTCTCGCGGACGACCTCGTGAGGCAAATCCAAGCCCGTGAGCGCGATGATGAGCTCTTTGAGAAAATCCACAGTGTCTACTTTGCGCGCATGCAGCAGCCGCTGTTGCAAACCGTGCACCCGGAAGACTTCGAGTGCCACGAGCGAGTGTTTAGCAGTTTTGAAGCGCAATGCCGACCGCAAACGGGGGACCCGGATATCGGCCATGGCTTCACTGGCTACAGCTTGAAGTACGCGGGCGTGCTCACGGATCTGTGTGAAAGCGGCATGGGCGTGGCGCAAATCGAGTCCGTTCTCCAAGACGCGTGCGCGGCGCCGCCAGCAGAGAAGCAGCACGTGAGCGACGGTGCCGTGTTTGACCCGGAGCTGATTCTTCTGGGCTAAGATCTGAGACCGTAGCCGTTATATCCCGGATAAACGTTAGCATTCTGAGAATCTGTGGTACTAGTCTAGTGGACGGCACATTAGTGCCACCGGCTAGAACGGATGGACCACATGCGGCGATTTTTTGTGAGGGAGGTGAGCTGCTTGCTGTGCCCGCAGCGGTCATTTGGGCTTTTCAGCCGGTTGAGGGAAGCGCGCGGTAGCCAGAAGGCGGGGATGCATTGCTGTGTGCGTGCTGTCCGCCGTTTGCTGAATGCGCTGCTTTGACCCTGGCGTTGCACGTATCTTCTATCAATCTATTTTTCTGTGTGTGTGCGCGTGTGCATGTATCTTGATTGTTTCACGATGATAACTAAATGATATAATGAGCCTGAATCATTGTGTAGACAAATTCTTGCTGAGTGAAACGAAATCAATGCTTTCTTTTAGTAAAAGAACATGGTCCATGCAGATAGCGATAGTAGCCATAGTATGACGCTTAAGCAGAGCATTTAGTAAGCCTCAAGAACACTGCAGAGAGCCCAGCATGCTCACAATGCTGACACCATACAAATTGAGGCATTTGGCCACGATAACGAACAAATTAAGCAAAGCGCATTTGAACCCAGTCGTCATTTGCTTCGCAAATTAGTCCTCCATGTCTGCTTCGTCTTCGTCGCTGCCTTCGACCAAGTCCGACTTCTCCGCGCCCATAGACTCGTACATGCGCATGAGTTCTTCGTGCTCTTCCTCGATCGCAGCGTCGTAAGGCTAACAAAACACCCCACAAGCGTCCACGAAAAAAATAAGTTCCACATCGCTTCTTCCGCGAGAAAAATATGGAAAAAAGGCAGACGCACCGTCCGGCCTTCAGCATTGCGGGCATTGAGTTCGGCGCCATGCTCGAGCAGGATCTTGGCGATCTCCACAATCTCGCATCGGTGAAGTGGCGTGTCATTATCATTATCGCCTGTAGCGAAGGAAAAAAAAACAAACACCGTAGCTCAATATCGCACAGGCACAGCAGCGCACACGCGCGTTTACAATGCACGCCATCAAGCACGCACCTAGCGCAGCGATTGCTCCATTATGCAACAAGAACACCACGAGCTCAGTGTGGTTGTAGCTCACCGCTGCCTGCCTGTAGTAGCGCATTTTTCAAGCGTTGCCAGAGCGCCATGAGTGCCAAGTTGATTCGCCAAATACGGACAGCAAATGCAGCAGACGCGAGAGCCGCACGTACAGTGGGGTGTATCCGTTTTCGTCCTTGGTGTTCACATCGCCGCCGCTTGCGAGAAACGCCTTCACGGTCTCCAGTTCGCCATCGCTCGCTGCCATCCAAATGTTCATCGTTGCGCGCTCTGCTTGCAGAATGGCTGCGTTTGGCTGGTTGACGCGCTTTCTCAGATCTGGCGCCACTCAGGTCTGAGTCACAAACACCATTTGGCTACACTCAAAGTGGACACAAAGCCAACGAATCCTGCAGCTGCCGGTCTACAGAAGAGCTCCTTGCTATACACCGCTTTGCGCACGCCCATGCTGTGCAGAGTGCGCGAAAAGAGCGCACCTCGCAGGGCCAAGTGAGCCCGTGGGCGTAAGCACCACACGCTGGCATGTTGACGCGTACTATAGTGCATGCGCGTCCACGTTCTCGCTGCTAGAACACGCAGCACAGTGGGAGCAGCGAACCGAAAAAAACAACTGTCCATCGAAACTGTCAACGCCAGGCACTGCGGTTGACCATGCGCTTCTCGACCGCGTGGTGTGTTGACGCGTTCTTTCGAGTCCGCATTGGTGATCGGATGGGTGGACGGACAGGCAGCGATTTCATAGCCCAGTCGCTCGCTCAAAGCGCAGTCTTTGTTGTTGAACTGCAGTAGATGCCTCGAAAAAAAAAAATGGAAAGTGAACCCTTCGAGACACCAGTTGCACCTGCGCGTTGAGAGAAAACAAGAACAAGATCCGCTTTTGGCGAGAGCAGGTGCGTGCTCTATGCGCGCGCTCTCTGTTGATTAAAGCGAGTGGCCCGCATCCGTGTCTCTGTCGTCGTGGCCTGTTGATATGCAGCGCGCGCCCTCGTCTATGGCAGAAGGATGGAAGGGGAGTCATCCAGCCAGCCACTCATTGCGTAGCGCTTTCTGTACTGTAGCTCTTTGGCCCAAGTGCATCTTTTCGTGTCGTGAAACGATCGTATGCGACATGTGCGTAAACCAACGAAAGCGATGATTGCGGGCGGCTGTTGCTGCGTCAGCATTTCGCCTTCGATAACGCTTATCATGCTTTATTAATTACACTAATACCTTTTTACTATTTTTGTTACGCACTATAAGAAGTATTTGCAGGTAAATTAAAGCAAGGTTACGGAGCCGAGAACATCGTCACTGCCCACACATCGCAATAGCAACGCTCTGACAGGCAGAATGCGGGCGTCGAAACGCACCGACGCAATGCGCACGCGCTGTTTAGAGGGCAGCGCGACGAGGAAAAGGGCAGCGTGAGAAGGCCGGGGACAGCCGCCGTCGACTGCCATGCGTGCGTGCGTCGATCTCGTCATTTCGGAATCGCGCAACACAGCGTCACGTGGGGACCGGCATGCGGCTCTTTGTCGCCGTGAGTCTGGCGATCTGCACGCCGTGCTTCCGCGCCGCGCTCGAGGCGCTCTTTGCGGAGCTCACTGTCATCTTCTTCAACCAGTTGGCGCTCGTCGCTGTGGCGACGCTCGCTGCGTTTGTTGTGGCGCTCGTGCTGCTCCACACGCAGGCGTTTGCTCGCGTCAGCAGTCAGCACGAACCAGCTGGCGTGGAGACTGACGAACAACGTGAGCATGAAGATGGAAAAGAAAGAGGATACGAGACCCCTGAACACAAAAAGAACACAAAGGATGCGAGAACGAAGACTGCTGCTGGAGGGATTACGGCGGTGCTTACAGGGCGAGGCAGCGGAAGAATCGCTGGCATCAAGCGCGTCGACAAGATCACGGCGTCTGGCAATATGGTACGCGTTGCGAGGTCACTGGCATGCTTTTGGAGGCCACCTGTGGGTTGCCAAGTAGAGCCGAGCTCATTTGTGTGGCGTATGTGTGCATTCTTGTGGTTTTGTTGTTGAGCAGCTTTGGAAGACGTTGCTTTTCTCGTCGATGATACTCCCAGCAGCGTTTTGCACGCATGTTGTTGCTACTGGTGATGACAACGATAACGAGCGCATTCTATCTTCCCCAGCTGCCGAGGCGATCTCCCACCGCTTATCGAACACGACGGTACCGTACACGTTGGCAGACGACCCAGCGGCGCTGGCCGTCATCCGCTCCAAGCTCACGACTTGCAAGTACTCAAAAGGGAAAGAGTGCGTGGACGACGTCACGTCCATCCCCGAGTTTGGCGTGTACCGACAGGGACCTGGCATGTGTGTCGCCTTCGACACGTCATACGTGAACGTCACGTACCCGCTAACAGCGCTGCCGAACAGGTACCTGCCCATCTCGGTGGAGGAAGGCAACGAACAGGGGTTCCAGAACCGGTTCTCGCGGTGGTCGAGCACGAACCAGGAGCAGTTCCAAGTGGATTGTCCATTGCTGTACAATGACACGATCACGCAGGGCCAGGATTTGCTCTGCTGCACGGAGAACCAGTACGAGAGTCTGAAAACGCAGGTCCGCCAGATCCCAGACCAGTGCACGGCGTGCAAGGAAAACCTGCGCAACGTCTGGTGCCAATTCGCGTGCAACCCGAGCAACAGCATGTTCATCGACGTCGAGCAGGTGAGGCTGATGCCTGGCGATGACAACCACACTGGCGCGGTCTTCCCCGCCATTGAAGAAGCGACGTACTACCTCGGGAGCGACGTCGTGCGTGATATCTACGACTTCTGCGAAAAGGATTCGAGTTTTCCGTTGCTGTGCAGCGCCAAGGAGAACTGCACCGACGGGTTCGGATTGCTGGGCTTCATGGGCTCGTACAAGTTCAACTCGCTCGGGTCGCCGCTGCAGATCAACGTAAAGACGATGCCGCAGTTCTCGCAGCAAGAGCAGGAAGCCAAATTTTGCGCCTGTGGCGCGACCAACACGACCGGGTGTTTCGCTCCCTTGAACGCACGACTCAAGTCTTGTGTCGGTGTCTGTGGCTCAGTGTGTGCAGTGAGCGCCGAAGTCAGTCGCACGTACCATCCCGCGTGTTACGGGACCGACTTTGCGGATACCAATGTGACTGAGAGTGGCGGCAGTAGCTCCAATGGAAGTGCTGGTAGTAAATGGGAGCCATTGATGACGTACATGGCCGAGGACCTCGTGAAGCGTGACTTTGCGGCGCTGAATGGGTTCTTGGCCATGTTTGGCACGTTGTTCGTGTGTGCATTGCTCTTCGGGTTTGTGTACGCGGTCCGAAAGAGCGAAGATGACGACGACAGCTTCGAATCTGCTGGTGCAGCGCGAAGGGCACGGACGCAATCGGGCGCGCAACAGCTTCCTCGTCGCCTGAGTTTCATGGACCAGTACATGTCTGCGCAGATGAAGCGCTGGGGGCTGTTTATCTCGACCGGGACGCGCCCTTACTACACGACCCTCATCGTACTCACGCTCCTGGGGATCTGCACCTTGGGGCTGACGAAGATCGAAGTGGAAACGAGCCCGGTCAAGCTCTGGACCGCCGAGTCGAGTCGGCCATATCGGGAGCGCGACCGCTACGGCGAGCTGTTTATGCCATTCTACCGCTCGCAGCAGATCATCTTGGTGCCGAGGGATGGCGGCGTCATTGGACGCGTCGAGTACCTGAAAGAAGCGATTCGGCTTCAGCAGATTGTCGCCAGCGTCATGTCTGGCTCCGCAGACGCCGCGTTCCCAGACCGCGTTGCGCTCGACGACATTTGCTGGAAGGTCACGGGGACAGTGTGCACCGTGAACTCGATCACCCAGTATTTCCAGAACCGTATGGACCACTTCGAGCTGTACGAGGCGCACGGTTTGGCCATGGACCACTTTGCTGCGTGCATCTACTCGCCGTCGAACGCCGACGTGCAAACGTGCAATGCGCTGCGCGCGAAGAATGCGTCGACCCCGACGAGTATGAGCGACTGCCCGTGCCTGTCGGCGTTCGGCGCGCCCATGAATCTGTACAACACGTACCTGGGCGGCTTCCCAGCCAAGGCCGAGACAAACACAACGCTGTACCTGGAGTCCACGGCGATCGTGTCGACTGCGTTGGTGTACAATTACTACGATGACGAGATCAACAAGCCGGCGATCGCGTGGGAGCGCGCGTTCATCGAGCGCATGAAAATCGAGGCGCCACAGAATGCGCTCTTTGATATCTTCTTTATGGCCGAGACGTCGGTGCAGGACGAGATCGAGGTCGAGTCCTCGGGCGACATGCTCCCCGTGGTGCTGAGCTACACGCTGATGATCGTGTACGTGTCGCTGGGCATCAATCGGTGGTCCATGAGCAAGCATTTCTTCCAGACGTCGAAGATCACGGTCGGGTTTCTCGGGATCGTGTGCATCATGCTCGCCGTCTCGAGCACGATCGGGCTATTCATGTGGCTCGGTGCCAAGCTGCAGCTCGTGATCATGGAGGTCGTGCCGTTCCTCACGCTCGCGATCGGCGTCGACAACATTTTCCTCATCGTTTACGCGATAAGCCACATGCAGGAGGACTTGGTCCATGAAGAAGCCATCGTGTTTGTCGGACTCGACGGAAAGCCCGGCGCCGTGCACGATATCGTGAGTGTTCTCGTCTCGGAGGGGCTCGGGTACATTGGTCCAAGCATTATGATGGCCTCAACGGCCGAGACCGCCGCGTTTGCGATTGGCTGCATCTCGCCCATGCCTGCGGCGCTTTGGTTCGCAGCATTTTCCGCGGCGGCCGTCGCGATCAACTTCTGCATCCAGATGACGCTGCTGGTCGCGATCATGACGCTCGACAAGCGCCGAGAACTCAGTGGCAAGTACGACCTGTTTTGCTGGCGCAAAGCAACCGTCCCCGAATGGCTAAAAGAAGACGAGGAACTGGAGCCAAGTGGCGACGAGCGCAGTGCCGATGGCGACGACTTTTACGAAGGCTCTCGATACGCCAAGATGCTCGCGCGTCAACTCTCGAACGAATCGCGCCGCGAGTCCATTGAGGCTGCGATGCTCCAGTCGGGGCATTTCTTCGATCGCTGCGTTGACGCGTACGCGTACTTCCTGTCGCTCCGCATCGTCAAGCTGCTCGTACTGCTCGTGTTCTTGGCGTGGACGCTGCTCTCGGTTATCTCGATCGAGTCGCTCCATCACGGACTCCCGCAGGCCGAGTCGATGCCGTCGCAGTCGTATCTGATCTCGTACTTTAACGCACTCGACAAGTACCTGGCGACGGGCGCGCCCGTGTTCTTCGTCGTAGAGGGCGGCTACAAGCGCAACCCGACGGTGTTTGACCTCTCAGACCAGAGCGTCGAGGCCAAATTCTGTAGCTCGAAGGATTTCTGCGACGAGTTCTCGATCCCCAAGATCCTCGACGTGCTCGCGAACGAGGGCAATGAATCCGTGACGCATCTCGGCACCGGCGTGGTGTACTCGTGGTTGGATGACTTTTGGGGATTCGTGAATCCTGACAGCGAATGCTGTCGCGTGAACGCGACCACGAACACGTACCTGCCGATTCTCTCGGACAACACGACCTACACCGCGGAACGCACGCAGAACCCGTTGTGCTTGCCGGCAACGTCGTCGGCTCCACCCGTGGCCCAGGAATCATTCATATCGCTCTTCAGCATGTTTGCGACAGCGAGTGCCGGCTCGTTGTGCTCGTATGGCGGTGGATCGATCTATCGCGGCCAGTTCAGTGTCGACAACAACCCGATTCCAGTAATCACGCGCGCAACGCCGCAAGTCGTGCTCAACAGCACGGGCTACGGCCGCAACGTCACGGCGTTTTCGTACATGCTGGTGTCGACTGCGAACCCGACCCAGCAGCACTTCATCGACGGGTACAAGCAAGCGCGGCGTGCGGCAGATTGGGTCAGCGAGAAAACGGGCGTCGACGTCTGGGCGTACTCGATCACGTACGTCTATTTTGACCAGTACCTGACGATCGTCAACGACACATACAAGCTGGTGGGTCTCGCGCTCGCGGCGCTTTTCGTCGTGCATGCGATCTATTTCGGCAGCGTTCTCTACCCGCTTCTTGTGACGCTGAGTGCGGCCAGCATTGTGGTGCAAGTCATGGGTTTGATGGCGCCCAGCGGCATTCTGCTGAATGGTCTCTCTGTGGTCAACCTGATCATCGCGACAGGCATCTCGGTCGAGTTTTGCGGCCACTACATTCGCATGTTTGCGAAAGCAGGAGTGGCAACGGGCGATGAACGCGCACACGAAGCGCTGCGCAAGGTGCTCGTTTCAGTGCTCTTTGGCGTCACGATCACGAAGATCGTGGGACTAAGCGCCTTGACGCTCGCGGACTCGCGGATTTCCCAAAAGTACTATTTCCGCATGTACATGACGGCCGTACTATGCGGTGTGCTGAACGGGATGGTGCTGCTGCCGGTGCTGCTGAGCGTGTTTGTGGACGTGCGTCAGTTCATTTTGCGCCGTCGCGCACACGCGGTAAGTCTCTTTCGAGACGCATACCAGTTCAGTGACAGTCCGGTGTATTTCCCCGCCACGCCCTCGTTCAAAGACCCGAGGAGCGGTAGCTTCATGTGAGCCCTCTACCCCCACGTCTTGCTGCAGCCGCCGATCTATCGGTCGCTTTGATTAAAGTCGATTGCAAAGATTAAAAAAAAATGCACTTCCAGTTTTCTGCTTAGGTCCGTTCTGACTCATTCGGCATTAGTAATGGCTGCACGTTTCCAATGGATCCCTGTCTCAGCTTGTATGTACTTGATTAGGTTAAATTGCGTTCTATACCATGCTGAAAGGCTTTTTGTCCACTTTCTACTTGCAGCCGACATCGAAATTTTGGTGGCGTTATGAAAAAAGCTGCTAGTGGGTCCGTTATGCTTCAATCTGGAGAGTAGAAATGGGACAAACCACGAGGCGATAGTGGTAACGAGAGACTGAGGAATGGCCAGGATCTTGCTCGATTGTGGATCTTGGTTGCCATATGCGTAGTTTTTTATGCAAGAGGGGGGAAAGAAAGCGAGTGCTGTTCTACATTGTAGCGCATTCTGCTTTGCCTCACCTATTCCTTGTCTTAGTTAATAATAGCGGTGGTAAAATTTGAAAATTTTAACGTGAATGCTGATTCAGCGTGCGCAATTACGTAAACTATGTAGTCGTGTATTTTGGCGTTTCGGCAAACCAAGCAGAATAATAGTTGAGCAAGAATTAGAAAAGTTATGCGTCCTCGCCGGAGGAGTTGTCTGACTGGTCGTTCAGCTCAATGTCATCGGCCGTCGACAAGTACTCGTCCTCCATCTTGACACAATGCTCCACATATTTTTTCCACTCTGACCCATCGAACGAGTCAATGAACTCGTGTACGAGCTTTTTGACCTCCGGCAGCGAGAAATTGACGTTGCGCTGGGCGATGAAACCCTTCAACCTGGGCCAGATCAGCTCGATTGG
>JAADVP010000119.1:0-35847 GCA_023335675.1 Globisporangium solare | reverse complement strand
TTGAGACGCTGAAAATTCAGCACAAGAATATCCCGCATAACTTCTCTACGCTCTCAACTTTTCAGCCTCCCATTCGCAAAATTAGATAGAAAAAAAAATACATTTTTGACTTTTTTTTGCCTGTTCTTAAACTTTTGGCGCACTGTATAACTGGTTACAGTGCCGTTTGAATTTCAGTTATAACGGATACATGTGTTGCTTCAGACTGGAGCATTTGCGGAGCGGACGGCGCCATTGCTTGCACTTGAAGTGGGCTGATTCGCCATGGACGTGTGGGGCAGTCAGGGCGGCGCGAAGCGCGAGGAGGAGACGCCGGAGGAGGACTACGACCAGCCGAACAACGGCAAGGACGCGCTCGTGGTGCTCGTGGACGTGCGCGAGGCCATGTTCGCGCCGTACAAAGCGGCAGACGACAGCGCGTCGCACCCCGCGACGTGGTTCCACGCCGTGGTGGAGCTCGTCGTGAAGCTCATGAAGTCCAAAGTGGTCGAGGACGAAAACTCGCTCCTCAGCGTCGTATTCTTCGGATCGGTGCGCTTTTTCGTCATGCGTTTTTGTTGCTTTCACTGCTGCTTATTGGGCGTTTTATTGCGGACCTTTGTGTGCAGCACAAGCGCGCCGAGGCGAAAACTCTGGAGAGCGTGTACGAGTTCCAGGCGCTTGGGTCCCCGTCCGTGCAGAGAATCAAGGACCTCCAAGCGTTGCTCGAAGATGGCTTTGACGCGCAGCGCGAGTTTCAAAGCATGGACAACGTGGAGAAGATTGCGATCAGCAATGCGCTCTGGCACTGCGGCATCGCCTTCTCCAACTCCAAGTACGCCGTGTATTTGCCCAATTGCGCACCACAATGCGCCCGATTCCTTCGATTGGAAGGCGCTCACGTGCGTGGCCATGTATGTTTTTCAGCCTGAAGAAAAAAGACTCGCAACGCGTTTGGCTTTTCACGAACGACGACTCGCCGCCGCCACCTGATGCTGAGGAAAAAGGTCGTGTCCAGAAGCAAGTCCAGGTAGATGATACGCGTTGTGAACGCCATTCATTGTTTATTGGTTTGGCTCACTCGGCGGACTTTTGTGTGGACTGCTTGTCGTGGTAGAATCATGTGGAGCTCAGGCGCACGCTCAACTTGCTTTACATCACGCCGCCGGGAAAGCAAACGTTTGATCTGTCGAAGTTTTACTCGTGCGTATTCAAGGACTACGCGTTTGAAGTCGGTGACGATGAGCCAGTTGTCGAAGCCGATGGGACTGTCATCCAGTACCAGCCTGCGTTCCCAGTTGATTCGCTGGAAGACATGATGGAAGGCTCCTTGCGGAAGCGCTTCCGAGAACGCCGACTGGCGACGCTAGCGCTTCACGTCACAAAGGATGTCTCCGTCGGAGTGGAGTTGTATGCGCTAGTGATCGTGCAGAAGAAGGCTCCCGCTGTGAAGCTGAGTGCATCCACGAACACCTCATTGAAAAGCGACACAAAGTGGCTCTGTGAAGACACGGGCACGTATGTGACGCCAGATCAGATCAAGTCGTACATTGACTACGGCGGGAAGCGAGTTTACTTTTCGCGAGACGATATGCTGCAGATCAAGCACTATGATGCTCCCGGGCTGCAGCTTATCTGCTTTAAGCCGATCACGTCGCTCAAGTGGAACAACAATACGCGAGCTCCGTACTTCATCTACCCAGCCGAAGAATGCATCGAGGGCAGCACGAAAGCATTTGTGGCGCTACTGAACTCCATGGTGAAGAAACAGAAGTACGCGTTGGCTCGACTTATTGCGAAAAAGTCGAGTGAGCCTCGACTAGTTGCGCTTGTCCCGCAGGAAGAAGTAAACGACGAGCTTGGTCAAGTCCAACCGTCAGGCTTCAACGTCGTTTTCCTGCCGTACCTTGATGACATTCGTGATATCCCGGTCGAGGCTGCAGAAAGAGGCAAGTGATTTTATTCTATAAGCGGCTCTCTCGCCTATTGACGAAAGCGGGCATACTCGTTTTTGAATGTGTTTGAAGGAACAAGCGAGCAAATTGACGCCGCAAAAGCCCTCATCTCGAAGCTGAAGCTGACCGAAGTGCCAAGCTTTGAAAATCCGGGCATGCACAACTTGTTGCGAATGCTGTGCTGCGTAAGCGTGACTTCGTAACTCCTGCTTGTTGCCTTTGTTTCTAGATTTGCAAAAGCACTATTCGAGCGTACAGGCGCTAGCTCTGGGAGAGGAAGAACTCGAGTTCGATGAGACGAAGGGCACGACTCTTCCGGACGAGGAAGGATTTGGCCAAGCTGACGTGAAGGTGAGTCGAGTCGTAAGTCTGTGTCACTCCGACGAAAGAACTTGTGCGCTAAACATGGTTTTGTTCGATTCATTAGGACGCGATCGAAACTTTCAAAGATGTTTGCGGAGGAGATCTGATCGACAAGTCGAATTTGAAGAGAAAGGTATGCGTTCCGTTGCTTTCTTGCCTTGCTCAAACTCTACCTGACTTAATGTTTGTGGACAGACGAGTGTTACACCAGCCCGAAAGGCTCCAGCAAAGAAAGGCGCGAAATCGAAGGCAGGCAGCGATGCGCCTGCTGCTGGAGACGAGTTGAGCAAAGAGCACTGGGGCCAACTCATTGCTACCAACGCGATCCAGAAGAAAACGATCCCGCAAATCAAAGACTTTCTACACGTTCACGGTATCGCAGCGACGGGGAAGAAAGCAGAGCTTGTAGAAAAAGTACGCGACTTTGTTGAGAGCTAGATGGGAAGCCCTGCAAACCGCGCAGTTAAACGCTGCTTTATGAGCAGCGATGGCTTGTGGGCCGCCTCCATGCTGTTTAAGCTGAATCTCGAGTTGCACTCTTATATCCGCGCCAACTCTCAGGAGACCTTGCTCTGTGGCGAGTTCACTGATAGCAGCCAGGTAACTGCATTTTGCCTCCAGTGATAATAGTCTGAATTTGGGATGAATCGGTTCAGAGCTCACTCACTCACTCAGGTCGTAGTCGACTTGACTTAATGGGTTGTTACAGCGTCTGGGTGAATAATCGACGACTCAGTGGAACCACGTGGGCTCTTCCACGCCCTGGTTTCAATGTCACTGCTTCCGTTCTGGATGCCGTCTTCGTTGTGGCGTTTGTGGTTTTGCTGCTGATGACTCAGACCTGGAGGCTTCTTTTTGTTGGCAGGTAGAGCGTACCTGGCACTACCACATTCTGCTTCCACGATGTATTGGCTGTACGCTGGCGGTGCAAGGCTCGACAAAGATGAGTTTGTGTCCTGGAGTTTTTGCTGCGCGGGCCGTCTTCTCCGTGGCGGTCTTGATCCTGCTTTTTGGCTTGAATTCGTAGCTTGGTGTTGGTGCTGCTGTCGGTGATGATGGCGCTGACGAGACTTCGGCGCAGTCTTGAAGACCTGGGGATCCACTGAGGCGTTACTGAGCCCGTCCTGTCGATCTAGCGCATATGGAACCTGCACATCGTAGGCGCTCGGGTACTGGTGAAATGGAAACTCCGAGTACGGGAAGGTGTAGTACAGCGGCGAATGTGCTGGCACGACAACGGATCCCATCGGTACTGGCGCCATTTTCTGTGTCATCCGCTGTTGCGGGACGGTGACGGTGTTCTGCGTGTACTGCGGAGCAATGGGCTCGAAAGCCTGCTGCATAAATCAACGAGAAACCCATTAGGATAGTCACGGAATCAGCGATTCCACTGGTGCGGGCGGCTTACCTCGTAAAGCTGTGGGTTCCAGTAATACGCTGGCGCTGGCGGCTGAAACAGAGTGCAGTCGTACGAAGCGACATTTTGCTGCCCATTGCAGTGGAAGCCTGGATTTCCCATTTGCGAACGCGCTGGAAAAGGCGATGGGAGCCAGGGTTGCTCGTAGTAGTACACAGGCCCGACGCAATACGGGTCGCGCGCAGCAGCACCGTAATAGGAATCTTCCGCGGCGATGGGGCACACGCGCTGATACATGGGCACGACCGGTTGCACGTAGCCACTCGCCATCTGGGGCAGGACGACGTCTGGGTTCACAAAGTCAGGTTGTTGGTAGGCAAAGCCAGGGAAACGATTGTCCAGGCACGGCATTTCCGCCTCAGATGGTTGACCGACTGCAGGAGGAAACTCCTCGAAAGGAAACCGCTCGCCCGTGATGAACGGATGCTGCAGCGCATCGTTCGCCGTCCACCGAGCAGCCGGGTCGACCGTCAGCAAGCCTTTGAGGAAGTGGATAAACGCGTGTCGACGCTCGCACTCGTGCTGGAGCTCGCTTGGTGTGAGTGCGTCTCGAAACGGATAGGCGCTGACCATATCGTCGAGCTTCGAGTACTTGAAGTATTTCTTCGACACGCGGACGGCACTCTTGGTCTCTTTCGCAAACTGCTCGGGGCTCTTGAGCACAAACTCTTCGTTGCTCTCAAAGTTGGCGGTGTGCTGACGAACCCGCACATCGTAGAACTTGAGCACGTTCCGACCTTTCTTGAGCAAATGCTGCGGAAGCTCGCTGAACGTACAAGTGCAGGGTCAGCTATCAGCGTTTTTCATAAAGGCAAGAAGACTGGGTAAAGCGTGGCAGCATACCCAAGCGTTTCCTCGATCAAACGCAATTGGTCATGCTCCGATACGCCCGGAAAGAGCGGGAGACCGAGCAGCAGCTCAAACGCGATGCAGCCTAGGGACCACATATCAATCGCGCCGTTGTACGGGATCCCCAGGAGCACTTCTGGCGAGCGGTAGAACCGCGACTGGATGTACGAGTACACCGTCTCGTTCTCTAGACACGCCGAGCCGAAGTCGACGACTTTCAGGAGCGGAATGGCAGTCTGGTAACGCGTTTCGGGGCCTCGATGCGCCGTTGCTGGCGCTTCGTACAATGGATCTGGACTGCAATAGCGCACACGTCCATGCAACTCAGAACGTCAGCTCCACATGCGCGCGACTGTCGCTCAGCTGCCTATTGCTCCTACCTGGCAAGAAGGATGTTTTCGGGCTTGAGGTCGCAGTGAATCACGCCGGCCTCGCTCAGTTGCGCCACCGCGTGCAGCATTTGGCGCAAAAAGCCTTGCGTCACGTCGGGGGGGAAGCCGCGAAACTACACAACGGCGCAGCGCAGTTAGAGCAGTGTATCGCAGCATTGGACACGCTGGTTCTCGTTCGCACATTGTTTTCGGCGATGAGCTCGTAGACGTTCATGCTCAGCAGCTCGAACACGAGACAGAGGTGATTCTTGCACTCGAACGTGTCGTGCAGTCGGACGAGGTGCTGCGATTGGTCGCCACGGTAGAGGCGATTCAGCTGCGCAAAGCCCACAGCAAGCAGGTCAGGCGACAAGCCAAGATACAACACTGTAGCTCCAACTGCCGTCTACAAAGTAGCTGCCATGCGCATCCAAACTCACCATTCGCGTCACCTGCACCTCAACAACCGCCTGCTTGTAGTACGACGGGTGGTTGCGGATCACTTTGACGGCGGCGAGGTCCTTCGTGACGGCGTGTTGGCACCGAAACACTTGGCCGAATGTGCCCTGGCCCAGCAAATCGAGCACGATGTACCGCGCCGCATGCCCTGCTTGGTGCCCAGATGCTTTCGCGAACGTCTGGATCTTGCCGTCGCTCGCAAGCACGTCGCGCACGCGCACGATCAGGTTGCGGTCCACGTTGTCCAGGCCGTTGTTGCTGGCGGGCTCGGCTTTCTTGGTCAAGACGCGCCGCGACGCGACTAGCACCACGGGCGGCTCGTCTGTGGACGTACTTGGGCCGCTGTTTGTTGCACGTGAGTGCAGCCTCTGTCGCTGGTGCGAGGGCATGCGCTCCGCGTCTGCGTCCTGGTGCGGCCGGCAGTGCTTGTACGTGATGGTGAGGTACTGCGTCAGGAGCGCAAGCGGCGGCGTCCTGTCTTCTTCTCCTTCGTCACCCGAGAAAGCGACGGAGATCGGCTGCTGCTCTTTCTCATTGCTCGCAGCAGCAGCGACAACAGCGGATCGACCGCGCTGCAACGGATCCATGTCTCTGCAAAGAGGGCGACGGCGGCGGCGGCGTTAGTTCTTGCGAAGGTTCCTGCGCAGGGGCGGGTGACAATGCGGCCTTTCTCGCGTCTTTGTCGCGACGGCAACTCTCTCGCTCTGTGTCACAGCGGCAGCACGCCCATGTGCGAGTGCGTGTGTGCGTGTGGGAAGCCGCCCGCGTGCGGCAGCAAGGAAAAGAGAACGTCGTCGCGAGAACGCGGCGCATTGCGGCGCATTTGGCCCCCACTCTCGCCATATGAAACCGCTCGCGTCCGCCCGCTCAGCGGACGCCGGGGCGGACGGTGCACGCACTCGTATAAGTACGATTCTCAGTGGGTTCGGGTTGTTTGTTTGCTCCCTAAACGTAGACCCTGACCCGACCCGACCCGACTTATTTGTCCATGATGACCGCCGCCGCACTGAGAAACAAGCAAGAAGCCACGTATGAACTTCCTCAAGACGCTTGGGGGCTTCGTGGGCTCGAACGCGCTCGGCGGCCTGCCCTTCGCGCTGCTCGCGGCCCCGCCCGACGGCGCCCATGGGGACGTCGGCGACGCGTACGAGCTGCTGCCGGACTTCCAGCTGCTGGCGGGCCGCAGCAAGGCGGACGCGACGCAAGCTGTGTCGGTGTTCAAGTCCAAGCAACCGGCGGCGCAGCTCACGCAGAACGCGCTCCGACGCATCAAGACGCTGCGTCACCCGAACATCCTGGCGTATATCGACGGCACCGAGGTCGCCAACAACGGGCCCGTGATCATCGTGACGGAGAGTGTCGTGCCGCTCGCCAAGTACCTCGCGGACCTGCGCGCGCAGTACGGGAGCCACAGCGACGAGTTCCAGATGAGCGTCGCGTGGGGGCTGCGCAGCGTGCTGCTCGCGCTGCACTTCATCAACGTCGACTGCAAGCTGATGCACGGGCGGCTGACGCCGCAGAGCATCTTTGTCACGAAGGGCGGCGACTGGAAGCTCGGCGGCTTTGAGATGACCGCCGAGCTCACGGGTGACGGACCGTCGTACATCTACACGGCCTTTGAGCAGTTCGCCGACGCCAACTACAAGGCGCCAGGTGCGTGCATTTTATGCTATGATGCATCGTTTTCAACGGCGTTGGTCGTGACTGGCTTTTATGTGACTGCGTCGCGTTTTTGCTGTCTGTAGAATGCGTTCGGCGTGAATGGAAAGCGATCGCGAATGGCCCAGCGTACGGCGTCGACGTGTGGGCGTTTGCGTGCCTTATGTACTACGTGTTCAACGACAGCCAGATCCGCACGAGCGACCTGAATTCGGCGTCCAACGTCCCGCCTGTGATCCGTACCCACTACCGCAAAGCCGTCGACGCGAACGCCGCGCGGCGGCCGAGTCCGCAGAAGATCCTCGCGTCCAGCTACTTCGACACGCCGTTCATCAAGCGCATGGACTTTCTGGAAAACTTGGCCGTCAAGAGTCCCGAGGAGAAAGTGGAGTTCTACAAGGACCTGTGCGCGAATCTGACGTCGCTGCCGCAGTCGTTCGGCGTGCATAAAGTGTTGCCAGCGCTGAAGGCGGTCGTGGAATTTGGCGCGGCGAGCGGCGCCAAGAACGGACCCGTGAAGCTCGATCCGTCCGCGAGCCACATGCTGCCGGCGATGGTGCAGATCGGCAGCTCGCTCTCGCCCGAGGAATTCAAAGACCAGGTGCTCCCGATCATCATCAAGTTGTTTAGCTGCAACGACCGCGCCGTGCGCGTCCAACTGCTGCAGGTGATGGAGAAGTTCGCGGTCCATTTCGACGCCAAGCTCGTCAACAGCGCCGTCATCTTTGACAACATCTGCAGTGGCTTCACCGACGCCGCGCCCGTGCTGCGCGAGCTCACGGTCAAGTCCATGCTCCACATCGCAGACAAACTCTCCGACAGCAACCTGAACACTCGCGTCATGAAGTATTTCGCAAAGCTGCAGGTGAGTGCGCATCCCGAGTCTGCATGGTGATGCTGTGCGTGTGTTTTAACCTTTACAACTGTGCTGCGTAGACGGACCCGGAGCCTGCGATCCGAACGAATACGACGATCTGTTTGGGGAAAATCGCGGGCAAACTGAACGATGCGACGCGACCAAAAGTGCTCTTCCCAGCGTTCGCGCGAGCGATGAAAGACCCGTTCCCACACGCGCGGCTCGCAGGGCTTCGTTCGCTGACGGCCTGCGAGGTACGCAGAGTCTTCCCAGCTGCCTTTACTGTCGCTGCTGATGCTGATTTCGTTGCTTTCGCGATGCTCTCTGTAGGAATACTTCTCGATCCAGGGCGTCGCGGGCAACATTGTCCCTGCGATTTCGCCGCTTTTAATCGACGTGTCGATCTCGGTCCGCGAGCAAGCGGCGCTGTCGATGGAGCTGTTTATGAGAAAAGTGATGGAGGAAGCAGCACAAATGAAGATTCGAGAGGAGCAGCAGGCGCGAGAGCAGCAGCTCAAGCAAGAAGCAGGAATTAGCGAGCATCAGGGCAATGCGGTCGCCGCCGCACCTGCGAGCACTGGCAGCAGCTCAGCTGGGTATGCATCGTCGCTGACCTCGTGGGCGGCATCGGCTGTGATCTCTAACGTGAGCAAGACTGTGGGAGGGAACAGTAGCAGCAGCGCGTCCGTTTCGGCGCCATATTCGTCCTCGTCGTCTCGTGGGTCGGATGGCTTCGCCAGCAGCTCCTTTTCAGCGCCAACGAGCCAATCGTATTCGGGAATGCAGCTTCAGAGCAGCACTATGGCACGCTCTTCGACCGGCAGCGTCAGCAACGCGTTTGCGTCTGCTGATCTGGGGATGGATGACGACGATCAGTGGGGCGACGACGACGAATTGGACATTTTGAACAGTCCCAAGAAGGCGTCGTCCTTTCCGAAGGCATCAGCGACGATCGGATCGTCGTTTTCGTCCTCAGCGACCAAGTTGAGCGTCGCTCGCACGAGCATCACGCCGCCGAAGAGCGGGAGCTCCCAATTCGCTTTTGCGTCAACGTCGTTGGCAGCTGAGAGTGGCGAGTGGGGCGATGACAACTGGGGAGGCGACGACGACTTGGACATGGACGAACCTTCGACAGCAACCACCACCGCAGCAGCCAAAGCCAGTGGTCTCAGCTTCGGCTCGAGCTCCAGTAGCACGGCGTTTGGTAACTCGGGCTCCAGTTTCAACACCTCGAGCTTTGGTGGCAGTGCCTCGTCGTCATCGTTCTCCAGCGCGCCAGCGCCGTCGAGACCCACGATCAGCGAGCGACGAGCGGAGGCCAAGGCGAAGCGAGAACCGCTCGGCGCCATGAAGCTCACGGCAAGTACAGCAAGCGCGACCTCGACGAAAAAGGGCGACGAGTGGGACAACTGGGACTTCTAGCAGCCTTTAGTTTGTATATGGGCTTTGCTTCTCCATGTAGGTGTGCTGAGGTGTTGTTTTCTATAAGCCCTGGGCATTGCTGTCCTTTCGACACAGATACGAATGAGATATAAACGAAGCAAACTCGCGAGATAAAAGCCAAAAAAGCACACAACACAGACGTCTCTCGTTACCAGCACACAAAATGCAGATCATTGTGGAGGGGGCGAGCGCGATGCTTATTTCCCCCTCAGCTTCTTCCTCTATGGCGCCTCGCCTCTTCACTTGGACTCGCTCGTCTGCTCCTTCTTGACGATCTTGAACAAGTAGATGTTCAGGTAGTCGCAGATGTCGTTCACGACGTGCATCACGAAGTGCAAGTACACGAACAGGATGAAGAGCACGTAGAGCGACGACGCGAGCATCGGGCGAATGATTGGACCGGGGAGCAGGCCGAGCACGGGAGCGTACCCGTTGAACACCACGGCCCCGAACGGGATGATCACGCGCAGCTGCGGCGAGAACGGGATCTTGCACATGTGGCTCGTGATCATGCGCGTCTAGTTGAGAGTGCAACCAGGTTAGTCGAAAGCCATCGCATCGCATCACATCGACGCAAAGCGCACAACGTACCGAGAAGAGCACGTAGCCGATGCCGATGGCGAAGAGGAACACGACGGGGTACGCCGCGTAATCATCGCTGTTCGGTCCCGAGACCCACAGCGAGCCAAGCACGAGCAAGATCGCGATCGGGATCAGCTGCGAGATCGCGAGCGGCTTGGAGACGTGCTTGTTGCCCAGTTCCGCGCGCGGGATCGCGTCCGCAGGCGCGTTCAGCACGTTCGTGACGTTGCTGTACGCGAGGATCACGTTACTCGCAACAAGGGCCACCGCCAGCACGTCCGCGAGCGTGAACGGCACGAGCGGCAGCGATGCCGTCCACATGGCAGGACCAAACAGCGCCGTAACGACGTGGATCGCCACGAGCGTCAATTGGCCCTCAGTAACACCGTAGAAGCCGTTGCCGCAGCTCATGACGCCCGTGTGGTACTCCTCCCATTGCGCCAAGTAGAACGTCATCGACACGGACGAAAGCGCAATGTACGCGCGGATGCCGGCGCCGATCTGCACGGTCGCGAGCGCGCTCAGCACGTTGAAGATCGTGCTCAGCGCGTCGCAGCCGTGGTCAAAGAGCTGTCCGAGCGGCGACGATGAGCCCGTGCGGCGCGCCTGCTTGCCGTCCAGCGCGTCCAGCGTCTGGTACACAAACAGACCAAGCGCAGACAGCCAGTAGACCTGCGCGTATGCAACGCATCAGTGTCCGTCAAATGCAAACACACACGCACGCAAGCACACATGTATACGCACCCACGTGGGCGCTTCTTCCGAAAAGTGCGGCGAGTATGCGAGCTGCACCATGGTCGTGAACATCATGATGCACGTGCCGAGCATCGTGACGAGGTTAGGCGCCATCCAGATCGGTAGAAACTCCACGGCCGGGTTCCAGAAGTAGTCGTTCAGCAGGTTGTCGATCACCGTGTACGAGCCGCTGTGGGGACAAAAACACACGCGCGCACGTCACGCAGCAGACACAGAGACGCACATGCACACGGCGGGCGCTACGTACGACTTGTACTTGTACGCGGCGATGCCCTCGAGCGCCTTCTTGCCCAGCATCTTGCTCCGTAGCTCCCTCCTCTCGTGTTCCAGACTGAGCGCGCCACTCGAACGAACGGTGAGCCTGCGCGGTGAGGACTTTAGCGAGGGCAAATTCTGTGGGCAAGCTGGATCTTGGCGAGGTCCGCCCTACCATAAACCTGCATATAGTGTATAGCATACTGACTTGAAGTCGGCTGAGATTCGTTATCTACGGTATGTATGGCTGTGCGCGACAGTAGTGGGTGCAGGAGGGGAAGAACGTCGCAGACGTTTCTCCCGCGGTTTCTATTTTTCGAGTTGTTCTCTCGGGAGCAAAGTGCTTTTTTCTAAAGAGAAAAGAACAAAAAGCATCGCTCACGTAAAGGGCAGCGCCCGCTTCAACGGCGCCACAAGCGCCGCTGGCATATGGCAACGGCCGCCATCATGACCACATGATAGCGGCGTCGAACGAGAGGCGGCGGAAAGAGGCGGCGCCCAGCGACAGCGGCAACGGCGTGTTTCGCGGGAAACGTGCCAAAAAAAAGGATAAACGGACCCGCGTTCGTATCGCATTGTTGGCGCGAAAACATCCAGTACACTAGGACAGACAGCTAGGACTGTAGCTCTTGGTCGTCGGCTTGGGGTCGGAGACGACCATCCGGCGGATCTCGTCGCCGAGCTCGACGAGCCCCATGTTGGTCTGCGCCGACACAGCCAGCGACGCCAGCCCCAGTCTATGGGTGATAGCAGCACGCAGGCAGCAGCCAACCAGTCAGTCCATTGCGCGCGCCATATGCAGAAAACTGCAGCAAGACGCACCTCTTTCGGAGCGCAGACAGCTCGGGGATCGGCTGGTCGACCTTGGAGATGATGTCAAGCCACTGGAGGTCGCCGCGAGCGTCCGACACGCGGCCGTGCAGCTCGTCCCGCAGCAGCAGCTGGTCTTCCACCGCCGTGCCCGACGCGCCAGTCGGGTCGAACACAAAGCCAATGGACTGGCGCAATTGCAGAAAGCAAGTGAATCGTTAGATGCGCTCGCTCTACAGACGCCACAGCGCACTCGGTTTCTTTTGGCAGAAGACGCACCGCTTTGGTTTTCTCCATCATGGCGAGCGCGAGCTTCTCAATCGCGTTGCGCTTCGCGTCGGGACGGTAGATCAGTCCCGGCGTGTCGGCGATCTGCACCACATAGCGCCATGGGGTCAGTCAAAAAGGGAGAATAGGACGCGACTGCGATGGGAACACACCTGGTATGTTGTGCCTTCCACGTAAATGTGGCCCATGGTGATGCCTCGGGTCGTAAACGGGTAGTTGGCAACCTGCCACCACAACTCCGCGTTAGTGCCGGCCGAGTCGCCTCAGCGCGAATCCGAAGAACTCACGCACCTCTGGAGACGCGGTGGAGAGCGCGCGAACGAGCGACGACTTGCCCACGTTTGGCGCACCCACGAACGCGAAAATGGGTCTCTCCACGTCGACGTACGGCAGACCGCGAAGCGTCTACGCGCCGCATGCACATGACGATAGCAAGGTGAGCTCCGCCCATGACCCCGAGTAAGAGCCGCTGGCTCGCGTACCTTGGCCATTTCTGCGACCTGGCGAAGCGCGGGCGCATTCTCGTCCACGATCTCTTTCAGTTCCTGGGAAATAGGCGCAGTTAGGTATAGGCCCCGAATATAGAGAGAGCAACACAAGCGCAAAGTCGTACGTCAACGCAGCGCAGGCCGCAATCGAGCGCCTCTTGCTTGGTGCGCACGTCCTGGCACGCGCGCTCGTGCTGCTTGCCCGCGTTGTGCAGCGCCGCGTACACCTTGCGCAGCTTCTGGATGTTGTGCTCGTACGTCCCCTGGCCGAGCGTCAGCACCACCACTTCCTACAGCCCATACACGCATTTCCACCGCAATCAGTGTCCGGTCGGTGGTCGATGTGGCTGGCGCGTGCAGTCAACGCACGCGCTCGAACGGGTGCATGCGCTTGAGCGCGGGAAAGTCGAGCGACGCCTGCCGCGTGATGGCCGACAGCTTGCTCAGCTGCGCGTTGATGAGCCGCGACGTGTGGTTCTTGGAGCGCCGGATCGGGTCCGCGATCTTGTTGCTCTCGCGCACGGCCATGCGCCAGAACTTCATCTCCTGGATCTCCGACGCCGTGTACACGTACGGGAGCCTGTGTGGGTGCACGCAATCGAACAGTGAGCACGACAGACGCGCGCGCGTCACTCGCCTAGGGAAGCGTGGGGACGACGCACCGCTGGAGCGCGCCATGCGCGACGGTGTCTGCGGTCCTGCGTGCCGCCATTCTGGAGCTGATGATCGGGTGGCGCTGCCTTGTGTTGCGGCAATCAGCAACTATTAAATTGGAGGGATTATATAAAATCAACGAGTTTACCAATTCAGTCAATTTATTGTTGATGAATGCAATATCAATATAAACTTTAACAGACTTAAGCGTAGCGGCGCATGTCGTTGACGTAGCGGATGCTCAAAAACATCTTCGCATTCGACGCGCAGTCCGCGAGCTCGAAGGCGACGGGTCTCGGCGGGTACTCGTCGCTCACCGCGATCGAGCGGTTGCTCAGCATCTCCACGTCGTCCTCGTAGCTGTCCGAGTCACTCTCGTCCTCCACTTCGTCCGAGAGCACGCTCGGCGACGTCTGTCGAATCTTTTGCTTCCAGCTTTCATCGCGAACTTCCACCGGTTGCGAACTCACCCTCGCCAGCTCACTGATGATGCTTCCACGCACACGCTTGCGGCGCTTCAGTCGCATCTTGGCCTTCGTGTCTGACAACAGCTTCGCTGGAACTGCTTCAAAGTCGCGGTAGATGTCTTCTACCGAAAAACGGACGCGTCCCAGCAGTTTTTTCGGCACTGGTTTCCGCTTATGGAACACGTTAATGTCGATGACCGTATCCAACGACGTGATGCCGATCAGCCACGACTGGTCGAACTTGGGCGTGCCCTTGTGGTTGCGGAGCGTCGTACTCTTGTATTTGCCGAGTTCCTTGGTCGGACCGCCGCCTCCTTGGCTGAACACGTCAATCACGACCTGGGCATTCACATTCTCCGGAAGGCCATCAATGTACACACAGTGGACCTCAATCTCCGTGATTACATTCGAGTCCGAGAGCGGCTTGAGAGGCGCCATCACGAGATCACGCGCAGGACGACGGCCGCCGTCGAATCGCTTTTCATCCATCAAATGCGTCGTGTTGCTCACAGACTGGGCAACCTTTTCAACGACACCGAGTGTGCCAACAACCGGCGAGACAATCAGCTGGAGGGTTCCTCGTCCAACTCCCTTGGCAAATCCCTTCACGCCACCTCGCTTCGCACCACGAACAGGTTCTTTCACGAAGCCAGTGACACCGTGCGCAATGCTCTTGGAAAAAACAACACCACCGTGCAAGATACCTTCGGGCACATGGCGTGGCTCTTCATCCGACTCCTGGCTCTTGAATTTTGTGGCCTTCTTGACCACGTCACCAAGACCATTCGACACTTTACCGATCGAGCCAAATGGAGCGCCAAACACAGTCTGCACCAACGTAATCGCACTCTGGCCCTTGCGCAAACTTTTGCCACGAATATCACGCTTCAGTTGCCGTCCCGCCAATGCAAAACCATCGACAATCTCCGTCGCAAGGCCGACAGGGTCGCCGAGCATCTCGACACTTCCAACAATCTTGTACCACTGGCCAACGACCGCGAGCACAATCTTCCACACGACGTCGGAGATGAGGTCGTACTCGTAGAAAAACGTATTCTTGTACACGATCTCACCGAAGTGAAATTCTGGAGTCACATGGGCGATTCCACCAATAATGCTACCGAGCGTGCTCCCAAGGATCGAAGAAATGCCTTCACCACGATCTTCTTGCGACGAATCGAAGACCAAGTGGAAATCGAACCGACTCATTTTCCACTTCTTGAAGTACAGCAACATGCCAGCTTGTGCATTTTCATCAGGGAGCGAAGCATTCAAGGTCAGCATAGTGTTTTTGTAGTCGATGCCTTGCTGAATCATGGTCTCTTCGTCGCTTCCTGGAATAAACTCGAGAAGTAGATTGACCAGCCCAAGCACATATTCCAGATTCAACTTCACAGATAACGAGTTCACCACCATGTCGAAGTTGTTGAAAATAAAGATTCCAGTTTGTGGAGCTGTGTCCATCGTAAGCGAGAAGAACGGTCGCTCGTCCTCAGAAGGCAGCCATCCTTCTCGCTTGTCACTGTTGAATCCGCTGTCGAGAGGAGCTAAGATGACGGGGTAAAGAGCGTGGGGAGTCATGTCGTCCAACTGGATGTGATGGAGCGTAAATACACAGGTCCGGGATCCAGCACTTGATGTGAATCGCAGGCTTTCCATGGTGATATTCAACACCTCCTGTGGATGGGTGTCCACAATCGTAATCCCGACGCCGTGGATCGCCAAGTCAATCAACATATTGCTCAACCAATCGTTCAAAAATGCTTGCTGCCGGACACTTGAAAACACTCGCGTGTCACCAATAGCGAGCACACGCGTGGATCCATCGATATACACCTCACCAAAGAGATCATTCGGAGTCACGTTCTTGATCTCACCGAGGAGCATAAAATCAACAATTGTGGGCACTTTCCACTGGAGAGGAGTGACTTTCACTTGCAACGCTTCAGCCAACGGATCGTCCCAGACGAAAGAGTGGCTTTCGAGTGGCTTCAAAATGAGTTCTTCCGCATCCTTCACATCACGCTGCACGTATCTAATCGAGTGACGTGTTGATCGGTTCTCGATACGATACCTTGGCTTCGCGGAAACGTCCTTCAACGTCGCAAAGATAGTTTGGTCGTTCATGCTTACACCGATGTTCACCATCGGACCATCTCCCAAAGGACCGCGGGTCCACACATTGAAGTCGTCATTGGTCTTGTGAGGCTCATCGACTCCCTTGATAGGAACGTTTGGACTCCATTCTCCCATTTCATTCGACACGCCGTCACGCGCCATATCTCTCAAACGAAGGCCCGTCCAATGCTTCTCTTTTCCAACGAAGGTGTACACCACGGCTGCTTCGTCCTTCTTCAAGGAACAGTTCACTTGTTCCGTTGACAACTTCGAGGTAGATGCTTTCAGCTTCTTGTCTAAAAGCACTGGCGTCACTTGAAGTGATCGTGGAACTCTGTTAACAATCATATACCGAGGCGAGATAGTCACGATCTTCGATCTGAAGAATTGAGATGGAGCAGCGCGCACTTCGTATGCTAGAATGAATGAGAAATCGCCACTGCCGCTTGGTCGAAGCTCGCCGTACGTCCCCACGCTTGCAATATCCTTCGTTTCAGACCAGTCAACCTTCTCAAACTTCGGCAAATACTTCTTCGTTTTCTGCGAAGCCAAAAGATCATTTTCAAATGAACGCGGTGTCTCCTGGAAAGGCTTTACACTAAGCATCGCCTTCGCTGGAGGACCATTCACCAGCATTGGAACGTCCTTGTCTCCATTGAAGTAGGCGCGGTGCTCCTCCACCGTGCACATGCTGCCTTTTGAAAGTTTAAACTTCAAGTCGAGCCCACTGCGGTTTTGGATCCAGTATGGAGCATACAGAAAGATGGATCTCGCTGTATTTCCTTGCCACTCTTGCTGGTAAACAATGCTCGGCCCTTCGTCAAACCGCAGCTCGAAGACTTCTTTGTTAAATGCCGCTCGATCTGCGTTCAAACCAACATAGAACGGAGTGCTCCAGCGTCCCGCCCGGTTTGAAGCACTTGCGCACACTCGCATTTTCATCAGGGCAGGAACATCCAAATTCAGTCCAAAGATCTCGACTGATTTACCACTTTCGACGTACATTCGACGCGAGTTCACTTCGTTCACAAACTCAAAGTAATCCACTTGACCCAGCGCTTTTACAGCTCGCGAGCGTTTCGAAGATGAATTACCGTCAACAATTTGAAACTCTCCGTGGCTGTCAAGCGAGTCTTTCGGGCAGTCCTCGGGTTGAACAATAGCATACTCGACGCCACATGGAAGAACGTTGTGGAGCACCAGTTGCGGTTGAATTACCAAGTGCCAAATACCAAGTTGCATGTTGTTCGACGAAATTTTCTCGATCACAGTGGTCGGCTGGTTGTCAATGCAGCTCAGTGAAGGGTACACAACTTCCGTCCCAGCGGGAACGTACTCGTTTGGATTTGGAAGCGGAACATCGCTGCCCAACTTCTCCTTGACCATCTTCGTCATTGACATCGATGTGCTGCTACCACCGTTCTCATGCTGCACTTTCTGGGCTTGCTGCTGTTCATAGCGGGTCAGTTTCTTGTACAATCTCTGCTCACGAGTTGATAGAGGCAAAAAGTTGCTCCACTCTGTCTCGCCGACTTGGCGAATCGCAAAAGAACCAGCATCTACTAAGTCGATCGGGATGCTCATAGAACCATGCGGTGGCAGCACGCAAAAGCGCTCTTTGCCTTCGTTCTGCTCCGGGTTCTGGAACGCGACAGCACCGTTCTCATCAACCAAAAGACACTCGGTCTTTTTCGCTGTGTCATTGCGAATGTATTCAGCAGACGTGACCTTCACCTGGAGACCGTACGACCCATCGACAAGGACGTGAACAGCCAAGAGCACAGGGAGGTACGTTCGCATGCACTCTTGGTAGTATGAATCAATCCATTCATACGAAGGATCCATCTCTTTCACGCGACGCAGGCACACAAACGCTCTCTGGAGCTCTCGACGGGTTGGCTTCTCGATTTTATTGAGCAACTCCACGCCGTGTGTGTACAGGAACGCGATTGAAGCCTCGGCCTCGATGTCCTCAAAGTGCGGGATCAGCTCGTACACTTGAGCGTGTCCAATCGAGATCAATGGCACATTGTGGATTGTCTGGAACCCTTCGATCTCAATGGAGATATAGCGGTCGACGGTTTCTCTGGACTTGGAAATTGCAATCTTAAACTCTTCCCAAGACACGAGGCCAGATCCATCAGTGTCTGCAAGTTCGATGAAATCGTCAACAGCTCTATCCAGACTTTCTTCACTGGACAAAGCGCTTTCGCTGCGACTGTATCCAGACGAGCGTGGGTGTCGCTGTCGCTCTTCCTCTTCATAAACTTCTCGCAGCACTGCGCGAACTTCTTCAGTATCAAGCTCGCCACTCCCGTCTTTATCAGCATTTCGGAATGCTTGACGCAGTTGCTTCTCTTTTAGACTTTGTTGTTCATATTCTTGCAGTTCTTCACCAACATTCAATAGCGCACACGGATGAGCTTCCCCTGATGGCACCGACACGACAGCAGTCACAGTTTCCGCAAAATGTCTCTCTTTCGTTTCCTTCTTCGCGACGACGTAGTACTTCAGATTCACGCCGCTTTCATTGAGCATCCAAAACAGGCCGTCTTCTTCCTTGATGTGCGGTCGCACACGCTCAGCGCTGCCCTCCACCTTCGAAAAAGACGCCAGATTGGAATTGAGGGTGTCCATGAATGCAGCGGTCACGTTCAATTGAAGATATCTATCCGACGTGTAGACAATGTCGACGTGGGATTCAGGATCTTTCTTCAGGTCCAAGACACCTTGGTAGAACTCGAGGAAAGGCTCGATCTGTCGTGCTTTCGTGTTGTAGTACTTGCCGTAAATATCAAAGCTGATTTTCCCAACTCCGAAATTGTTTTTGGCACGTTTATGGGCTCGCATATCGCTTGAAGCATCAACAACTTCGCCTTCCCACATCGAGAAATTTCCATACACTGCGAGCTCCTCCAGAGACACTTCAAGCGCTGGGAGGCCCATTGGAAGCATGTCGTCCAAAAGACGAAAGTAAAATCCGCCAAACGCAGTAGAAACCACAGTGTGAACAAACATGCGTAATTCAGGAGCCGAATTCGCACTAGACGCCGCCTGGTTGCTGTCAGAGTCGAAACTCGACAGCAGCTGGTCAATCACGTTGCCTCGACTTCCCATGCTCATTTCTTTAGTCAGCAACCATGGACTTTGCTCGCCAACTTTAACAAGCGAAGGGCTCACAAGACGATACCACGCTTCTTGCGCATACTCGTAGTTCTTGAAAGCCCGGACCATTTTCTGCTGCACGATCATTGGAGTCATTCCATTCAACGTTTTTTTCTTTGCACCAACTTGCTCTTCATAACGAGTCCAAAACGCCGAAAGTGCCGAGATGTTCGCCATCGAATTCGCATGATCGCCAGTCAAGTATGGCACTTTGCTTCTCTCCAAACTTGGATCCACGTATTCTTGGCCAATCAGTGCGACGACTCCACAGTGGAGGCGAGGGTAGATGATTTTGTTTCTGTTCAACGCGCTTTCGAATTCTTCGAGCGAAATATCACCGCTGCCATCATTGTCAACGATCGACACGAACTCGCGCACGGTTGCATCAAACTCATCCTTCGTAAGATTCTGACAATTCGCGACGCTCTTCAGTAGGCTTTCAATCTCGGCTACGTCAAGGGAGCCTCCACCATCTGTGTCACGAAGCTTGAATTCGGTTTTCAGGTGCTCCAAGTAACGCTTCTCTTCCAAATCCTTCTTAGCCTTTTGAATGCGAGCGTCTCGTTCCTCACGCATCCTCACAACGTTAGCGTCTTCCTTCATAGAGTCGCTCAACGAGCGCAAGATACTCAAAAAGACACCAAGGTCGTTCGGAGATAGATTCAGAGCAAAATCCGACATTCTCATGATCACCTTGCGTTTTGCTCCGGCTTTGACGCGCTCTCTTTTAGCAGAGTGAACTGCAATTTCCTCCGCTTTCTCAAGCTCCGAATGCTCGACCTCTGCAACGGTGTTCTTTTTTAGTGCACCTGCACGCGCAATTCCCCACAGTTTTGACCCACTCTTGTTAGGCGCGGTAGCACTGGAGCTTGCTGAAATGCTGCTCGAGGACTTTGTTCGCGAATCACCCACACTGAGTTTGTAGACAAGCTCCAGATCGACGCCTTCACCTTCGAGCTCCAAGATCGTGCGCAAGCCAGCAAGTTCTAGGCCAATACCGTCTGGTCGCAAAACGATCGTGCAAGGTTGCAGCGCCACATCAACCAACTCCAGCTCAATTCCTTCGTGACGAGGCGAACTTGCAATCTGCAACTTCGCGTCCGATGTAAACGCTAGCACATGCGTTTTCAGCGATACAGAGTCACCGAGCAAGCAAATCTCAACTGACGCCATCACAATGCTGCAGCTGAGCGACATGCCACCAAGTAGAAGTGGCGAGTACTCTTGCGGAAGATCATCAATATACACAGGAGTCGACAGTTCGCGCTGCTCAGGAGACTGGGGTGGAGATAGGGTATCGTACTCAAGGAAACGCATTTGAGTTGCTTCATCTGCACTGGCTGCCGGCAGGAAGACGTGCATCAAGGAAATCAACGGGTCAAACACAACGATGACGGAGAAATTCTTGAGCTCCAAAGCAACATCCATATGACCGTTGCCCAACTGAAAAACTCTCAACGTCAGCATGGCGATCGCGTCTGGGTTGCGGTCGATCAACTGGCAAAACACATTACTCAATACATTTCTTTCGTCCAGCAAACCAAATCGGACAATCTCCAAATTCACCGTCATCGCCTTTTCGTTGCCAGCAACCTTCGCGAGCGAGTATTGCAGCTCCAGCTTAAAATCGTTCACAAAAAACACCACCATGCTCTTGTCCGAGTCCTCCATCAACTGCAGCTTCATTTCTGGCATCACAAAGGTCAAACTGAACGTGTGGAACATTGGTGGCACATCTGGAAGTTCTTTCTCGTATTTGTCAAGCGGGTTTTGGAGAAATTTTCGCAGTTCCGCTCGTCGTCGCAAATCGAGCGCTGTGTAAGGCAGTGGCGTTCCACTTCGAGGGATCTTCCACCCAAGCGCTTGCGAACGAAGATCGAGAATGCGGAATGCGAGCATGTTGGCTTCCAGTTCCACGAGGCGAACCCGACGCTCCAAAATCTCTTTTTTCAACTTGTAGTTTGTGTACAGACGCTTAGAGAAGCTCGTCTCGTGGTCCAGACTCCACTGCTCCTTGTATAACGCCTTGTACTCGACCGCTTCCATTTCTTCCAGCTCCACGCATGCAATATCATCTTGAACGCATGCACAGTTGCACCAATCATAGTAGTACTGGATGGGGTGCAGAAGCGACATCAGGAAAGAGACTTGAGCAGGTCGGAGTTGCATCACAAACGGCTGATCGCTTGAGAACATGATCTCGAGCTCCAACGCACGCTGCGCGCTACTAAGTTGCATCAGCAAGCCCTGAAAAATGTACGGCATGTACACTCCAATGGTCATCGAGAATGGTCGAATGATGTAGCACGCATCCGAGCGCGATCGCGGCCTTGGGTTCGCGAAGATCTCAAACTCGTTCAGTTCAATGATTCGCTTGCGGCGCGTCTCGCACGCGTGACTTCGTCCGATTTCAAATTTCTCAAACGTGATGCCGATGCCAGACGCCGAGTAGTCATCGCGGATTGTCACGACAAAACGACGCACCACAATCGCAAACGAGTCGATGATTTCGTCAATGAGTTCATGCCAGAACGCAGGTTTCACATCAGCAGGGGGAGCTTGACCGCTAGTTTTCTTCTTCTTCGCCTCTCGAATCGCTTGGCGCGCGTCTACAAGCTGCTGCAGTTTCTGCACAATCGTCGCAGTCCACGAGTCGACGCGCGCGAGTCTCACCTTCGCGGCGTTTTCGACAGCTTGTCGGAATCGCTCCAGGTTTTCTTCGCGCGTCCAGATCCACTGCTCGGCCTTGTTGAGCGCAAGTCCGACCTGCAGTCCGGCAATGTGGATCCTCGACTGCATGCCTTTGCCTCCCGTCGTCCGCATCACAAATCGGTTCCAGAGCGGCACCTCGATGGCAAACTGCTGCAGCTCGAGCTTTTCGAGGTCCATGGGCAGTCCGACCATGGGCTCGATGGCCGGGAGCACGTCTCTCGCGAGCGCGATGTTGTTGATCTCGAGCACGCCGTCGCGCAGCGACCAGAAGAGCAGGATGCGGTCGCCCACGTACTGGCTCGCGTACTTGCGCAGCAGCAGCGTGAGCAGCGCGTCGCCGAAGGCCACGAAGGCCGTGGTCACGCCCAGCGCCAGCAGCAGCAACGCGCCGAGCCACAGCCACATTATCGGTCTCTCCGAACGCTCGTGTCTTGTCCTTTTGCGGAATGAGCGCTCGCTTACTTGCCACATGGCCGCGCGGGTGTCGCAACCGCACCAGACAGTTGAAGTGCGCGTGGACCACACCAGCTGAGTTTTTGTCGGTTGCTTCAATGGCCGCATCCACCAATCAGCACGCGTAGAATTGCAAACGAAGGCGCATGATTGGCTAATTTAGAAGTGTGGGCTGATGGGGGGGGACGGGCGCTTGCAGTGGATCCCACACACGCACTGGCGTTTGTACATTTGAGCACAGTGCATCCGGTTCGACTGGTTACGCTTTCTCGAAAGACGGTTCAAACGTCTGATTTTCGAGACAGAAGAAGGTGCGAAAGCGCAATTTTCCGCTGTTTTTTGCGTAGTTTTTAAAATTTGATAGGTTTTTTTTTTGCATGGCAGCAGAAAAATCAGTATGAGACACGACGCAACGCGTGTGTAAAGTGCAAAAAACCACTGTATAGAGAGACACATAAACACTGAGATCCAAATGAGATCGCGCTTCGAAAAGCTCCCGTTTATTCACAGTTTGAGCGTCTGGTATCCTAGAATACCCTTCGAAACCCGATTGCGGCTACAATGCAATCCCAATAAACCACCCTTCGTCACATGTCGCCAACCACCTGATAAAACGTCGTTATCGTCTGTTCAACCGTGTTTGATAACCGCAGGTAGACAATCCGCCTGCAGGTACAACTGCCGTGGTACATACAGTACAGTTCGGCGGGTTTTCCCCGTGCTATCCGTGAAAATGGCGCAGTGCGAGCACCGATGCACAGGGAGGAAGCGCTGCGAAACGCGGTCTCTGCGTAACAGACGCTGCCTTTGATCCCCCCCATCTCGGCACTCGCACTTGTCAGTCGAGCGACCGGACGTCGGTGCAGGAGACCGCGCCGTTCGTCCGCTCGTCGTGGGTGCACTCACGCCCGAGAGCGGACGCTGGGGACGGCACCGCCTCACGAGTGTCCACATGCGCTGCCGCTGGAGCTCCTGCAGAATCTCGGCGCGCGTCCGCGCTCGCGCGGATGCTCGCGACGCGACGACGCCCTGCGCCGCGCTCGCGTCGTCATCATCATCTTCTTCGAGCTACGGCAAATCCGAGTCAACAGCCACACATACAAGATGCAGTAATGCCGATCAGCACGCGACGAATTTTAATAACAGACACCACTGTCGAGAAAGAGAAGAGACAACTCGCCATGGCGCTATGCACGGACGGCAGGTGCTGCGGGCGATGGCGGAACGGTGACGCGCGCGCGCGCTGCTCCAACTGCGCTCACGTCTCGCAGCCGTCGCCCGTAGAGCCACCGAAAGCAGCCACGGGCGCTGGCGGCGGCGGCATCCCACGCACTGCAATCGGCTGCTCACCATCGTCGGCCGCCGTGTCTGCTGGAAACCGGCGCTCCGCCTTCTGATTTCCACAATCCGATTGCGAGGGTGTGACATGGAGCGCCGAGAGTCCTTCCACCACCTGCAAATCGCCATCACCCAGCAGATCGCGCTGGAGAGCGGTGTCTTGCGCTTCAACGAGTGGCTCCGAAGCGCCGTGGAGCTCTTCGGTGCCAAGCAGCGGCGGCTCCACAGGCGCTGCGTCGGCGCTCTGCTGGTGCGCATTGAGGGCTTGCGCGGCCCAAAACGCGGCGCCGATCTTCTGGACGCCGTCGCCGAGCACCTCGAGCGTCTCTTTGGTCGCCGCGGCGTGCGCCTGCGCGATGCGATCGTCCCACTGCGCGCACTCGTGGGGCTTTAGCCGCGCATACTGCTCCTTTGTGATGCCGCGGAAGCCTTTCAGGTCGATATCATCCAGGGAAACCCCAGGGTCGCGCTCTCCTTCGCCTGCTGCCTCGGGGTTCTGTGTCGCGTTCTCCTTGTCATGAAGCTGCTGGCGCCGCTCGTCCTCGAGCTCTTTGAGCCGCTTGGCGCGCACTTGCGCCTGCCAGTCGCGGAATTCCTGCAGCGTGCGGCGCCGCTGGTCGTGCTCGCTGTTGATGAACGCGCGCCTGGCCTCGAGCTCCGCGTCGTTGCCGCCGCACTGCCACGCGGCGACGCCCGCGCGCTCCACGGGGAAAATCGGTCGATCGAGGAAGGACAGGTGCGGCAGCGACGCGATGTAGAGCTTCCGGAAGTGCTTGGTCTGCGATACCACGGCGTTGCCAGTGATCCGCAGCGCGCGCAGGCACGGGATCGCCTGGAAGACCTCGAGCACGCGCGGGTCGCCGAGGCGGTTGTGGCTCACGTCGACGTTCGTGAGCTGCTTGCACCGCGCGAGCTCCTCGAGGTCGCCGTGTGTCTCCAACTGGTTGCGCGATACGTTGAGCGACGAGAGCTGCGGCAGCTGCGCGAGTCCCGAGAGCGTGCGGATGCGGTTGTCGCTGAGGTCGAGCGTGTTGAGCTCCTGGAGGCGCTCGAGGCCCTCGACGCGCTCGATCAGGTTCTTGCTCAGGTACAGACAGCGCAGGCTCACGAGCGGCGCGAGGTTCTCGATCTTGGTCAGGCCGTTGGACTCGAGCCACAGCGCCTTGAGGTTAACGTATGCGTCGAGGCCCTCGATGCGCTGAAAGCCCTGGAAATGCGCATACAGGTTGTCGTTGAGTGCGGGCGTCTCGTAGCCGTCATTGTCGCGGCAGAGCTCGCGCAGCGTCTCGGCGTCCATGACGGGGATCCGGCCCTTGCGCTCGGCGTGGAAGCGCTTCTTCTCGAGCTCGCGCAGGCGCTCGGGCGGCGACAGCAGCGCTGTCGTTGGCATCTTGCGAGTGTGTGTGTGTGTGTGTGTGTAGTGTTCTTCAAAATGGGTTGTGGTGCCCACGAAAAGACACGCCCGTTCGCCTTTTCCTTCTCTCGACAACCACGGAAGAAAACGGGCCTTTTCTTTCAGCCAACACGGACGCCCATTGCTTGGTTTCTCTGTATTTGGAGAGAGCAAGCAACACACATGCAACGAGCCCATGCTTTCTTGTATTTACTACCACTTTCGCTGCTTTTACAAGTCCAGCAGCTTGAACTCGTCGCGGAACATGTTGACGTCGCGCGTGTCGGCGATCTTGACGAGGTCGAAGCGCTCCATGCACGTGAAGCAGATCCTTAAATAGCTCCAGATATGCTCCGCGCGCGCGTTCAGACTGAGCGCCTGCAGGTAGCACTTGGTGGCCTCCTCGTAGTTGCCCAGGTTGGCGTGGCTGATGCCCAGGTTGAGCCATCCGCGCGCGTAGCGGGGCTTGAGCTCCAGCGCGCGGTGGTACGACGGGATCGCCTCGGACGAGCGTGACGAGTTGGCGAGCGTCGCGCCAAGCTTGTTCCACAGCGAGTACTCGTTCGACCGCTCCTGCGCCGCCATGCGGAAGCTGTTGGCTGCGGCGTCATAGTCCTTCGAGACGTTGTAGAGCACGCCGAGCACAACCTGCACGTCCGAGTCGCTCGGGTCGTGCGCACGCGCCTGGAGCATCAGTTGCATGACCTCGTCCATGAGCGAGCCGTCGCTGTACTCGTCGAGGTGGATCTCGAGCCCGTGGAACTTCGGGTTGTGCTGCACCCACGCCTTGAGGTTCTTGAGCGCGCCTTGCGGGTTGAGCTCGTTCACGTTGCTCACGCCGAGTGCCAGCAGCGCGCTCAGGTTGTACGGATCCTCCTCCACGGCGCGCTCCAGACACACAATCGCGCTCTTGTCTTCGTCATTCTCGGCGTGGCACTCACCGAGCATGCGCCACGCCTCGCTGTTCTCCGGGTGCTGCTGCACCTCGGCTTCAAACGCCAGGATCGCCTCCGAGAGGCGCCCGGACTCGAAAAACGCGACGCCCTTGTTGAAGTTGTCGGACGCGTCCAGGTACGGGTTCTCGGCCTTGTATGTGTACTCGCTCGCGTCGTTCGCCGTCTCCCACGCGTCTTCAAATGGGTCCGTCGTCTGCGCATCCGCCATCGCCTTCTCCCAAATCGATTCCTGTCACGCACACCCATTAGTTAGCCATTTACACGAACACGATAGACAGATAAATGCGCGTACCAGGTCGTCGCCTTCGTTCCACGCGCCTTCAAACGCTTTTTCCTCGGCCGTGTGCGAGTCGTCCCATGCGCTGTCAAACGTGGTCGCGTGCGCGGATTGCGCGTCGCCCCACGCGCCTTCGAGTCCTTGCTGCGGCGCGCCAGCAGCCTCCGCAAACGCGCTCTCCATTGTCGAGCCGCTATTTTGCCACGTGGACTCGTATAGATCGCGGTTTACGCGGATGTCTGTATCAGAGTCGCCCCAAGCGCCTTCGAGCGCTCCTTCGGCGCGCACACCGTCGTGCACCACTTCGTTCTTTTCTTCGTCGATCTCGAGCTCGCCGCTACCGACCTTGTGCATGAACTGCAGGAACTCGCTGTTCTGCCACTTCAGGTCGGGGTTCTGCGCCATTGTCTGCGCCATTGCAATCGACGCGTTCCGTGTCTCCGCCTGGCGCGTGCTGTCCTGTGCGATCTGCCCACTCGTCTGATCAAACTGCTGCGTGTAATTCTGCGCATGGTGCTGCTGGTGCATCGCGGGCGCTTTCGTCTCTTCCCACGCGAGCTCTTGGTGCGACTTGCCCGCCGACTGCCACACGTCGTCCATGTGCAGCGACTTGAAATCGTCTACCCACGCGTCCTGCGCGCGCTGCTGAGGGTGCATAAGCTGCGGTGGAGGCGGGTGGTGGTGGTGCATCGGTCCATTGAACCGCGCTGCTATCTTTGACTCCTCAAACGCCGCTTCAAACGCTTGCTGGTGCGGGTTCATCAACATCGGACCCGCTTGCATCGGTCCCGTCTGCTGCTGCATCTCGCCAGCGCGGAACGCGGCCTCCATGCGGCTGCGATGTATCGCCTCCTGCTCGAAGCCCTGCAGCATCTGCGCGTCCGCGCCGCGCGCAAAGTTCTGGCGCTGCATCTGCATCTGCATGTCGTTCATGTAGCCTGGCTGCGGTCCAGGACCCTGGCGACCGCGCGCCGCGCCGCCGCGGTTCTGCGCCTGCAGCACGCTGTCCATGGCGCGCGCGAGCGGGTTCTGCGCCGTCACCGTGCCGTCCACGGCGCAGCCCGTGCCCTGCACCATCTTGCCGAAGAGATCCATCGCGGCCGAGGGAGCGAGCGCTGCTGGAGTGCGGAGATGCGGAAATGCGGAAATGAGCTGCCAGCGGCGCGGGAGGAAGAATGCGCGCGGAACCTGCGAGAACCGATACGATTCGCAAACGTGTATGCAGTTGTGCGGGTTCGAACCTTCAATGTCGGCGACAACATGTATAAAATATAGGAGGGATCCAACTTGACGTTGGAAATCGTATACGTCAGCAGCAGTGAGTGGCATTGGCACCTCTGGCTGATGACCAGAGACGAGGGAGTGCGGGCACGAGTTGCAGAGAGAGAGAGAGAGAGAGAGAGAGAAGGAGACACGAAAAGCAGCCATGCAGGTCGCGCGACCCAAGCAGCAGCGGCGGGCGCAGTGCAGTTTGTGACGATGCACCGAACTTCAGTTTGCTGCGCAGTGTCGAGCAAGTGGTAGAAAACCGTGGTGTCGTTTGTAACAAAGCGTGAACTGGGACTCGATAGTGCCTAGTTTTGTAAATATTTGTAGTCTAGTGGGTCATGCGATTGTCCGAGCGGGTCATAAAACAATGGTAGAACCCACGCTGGGCCGTCAAGTGGGATATAACTAAAGGAGCTCTGTGCGAGATGGGCTTTGACTTTGCACTTTAAAACGTTCCACGCTTCTGCCAATTCGTTGTTGTCTCAAAGCGCTCTGCCCTCTAGAGTCGATGCTGGTGCCCACCACAAAACGCATGCGCCTAGAATTTGTTTCAAAAAAAACAATTGTCTGCTGCAATTCGGTCACGCGCCTCAAACCGCATCTTCTTCAATTCCGAGACGCATTTACCAGGAAGTTTCTCGCTGGACACGGAAGAATCGTGCAAAATAGCATAATGATGTTCCGCAATTTGAGAAAAATCGTGCTTGCTTTCGTTGAACCGCCGCGCTTTTGGGGGGATCAGGCAATTCGCTGCTCTACTGTACATGCAGCGAAGGCCTACGAGTCGTGGCGCACGACAAGCGTAACCCCCAAGTAACAGAATTGTTTTGGTTTGCCATTTGCAGATCGTGATGCGACCATCGGTTGCATTGCATTGGTGTGCGCGAATCTCATGTACCGTACACTCGTCGTATACGCGTTTCTGAAGCAAATGCACATCCACTCTCTGCTGTACCGCAAGTGCAGTTAGCTGCTCATCTCCTACACTTGCTCTTGAGCCCAGACTTACAGTAGGCGACTTACTTCTGCTCAGCTTGATATACTACTGCGCAGGCAAAGATCGCTGCGACTCGTCTCGCGAAGAAGAATCAAGTTAAAGTTGTGTCCAGGCTTGTTTGTTGTATTGGACAACCGAGTCGGTTGTTTACCGACCAGAGCAGGCGCAGAAAGCACGTGCTCCGGCCGATCGCGCGCCGTGTTCAGCGAAGAATCTCCGATTTTGCCGCTGGGCGATCTTTTTTACTCTCATGCGATACGCCCACATGCGATTGCCAGCAAGTCCCTTTTTGTTGTTTTCTGCTTGAGCGAATGCGCGCTGACTGGACGCGCGTCGTCGGCGACCATGTGAAGGAAGGCATCTTCCCCAGCCCTCGGCGCATGACAGCGCACGCGTCGCACGCGCATTGACCAGTGAGCGCCCGCGAGACAGAGAGATGCAACGCTATTCACGTGGCGCGCAACTCTTTCTGCACTCGCGTTTCTGAAGTTTGCAGACGAGTGCAAGCTGGCCGTCGGCGCTCTGTCGCGAGGGAGCTGACAAAGTTTGCCAGCAGACCGATCACAGGCACTGGCCACTCTCTTTTGCAGAAATAAATCAACCAACTTGATCTCTTTTGATAACGGCAGCTTCCCAAGCAGCAAAAAAATGCACAAAGACAAGACAACTCGGTGTCAGCAAACAGAACGGTAGCCAGTGTGCTGCTTGCGAGTCAATATTTTTAAAGAAATAACTGCAGAATATAAACGAAATGATAAATATTGCGGATAGCGTCCATTTTGCTCGCTCCCCAGCGCTTTCTACAGACACTTACTTGGCTCGCAAAATCTTCGTTGAGACTTCGCAACCGACAAGCATTGTGCTAAAACACAATGCATCTTCTCTTGCTGACATCGACAGAGAAGTATTAAAATGCAATTTTAATTGTATTTTAATGCCAACATACGAAAGCATACTGTGCTGGTTGTGATTACTAGTCTGATTTCAATACCTTCATTCCATTGTGATTGACCTTTCCACCAATTGGATTGCTTTGCCTTCGTTCCATTATGATTGACCTCGGTGGTTCTGGTTCTGTAGAAAATACGACCATGACAGTCTTTGCTGCATACACAAATGAACATCGGAGTCGTTAACCTTTGCTTGTCTTTTCGAAATGTGGTCTTTAGAACCACAAGAATCTGCGAAGCTTAGAAAAATTCACAAACGAATTCAAGCACGTGCCTGTCACATTGGCAATCAAACCATTCGTTTCCACCTCTGCCACATGGCACTTGGTGCTGTCTGTCCCGCCCGCCGCACATTATCGCCACGAAGAGAACGAGCCCACTCATCACCCCGCAAATAACAGGCACCAACCAAAAGACAACCAAATGTATCAACTGTAAATTTGTGGGCTCCCTCTGCAACCTCACACGTAAGCTGCTGTCAAACAGAACCAACCCTACCCACGTGCAGCAGTTTTCTCAGTCAAAAGTCGGGCGAAATAAATCCACTAGCGAACCCTACCCACTCATCACGGTTACAGTGCGGACGGAGTGATGGTCGCTCCGCCCCCAAATCGTACCGTAGCTCTTCGCTGGTTGCCCTGCGTAATCGGCCGTCCGCCATTCTCGCACTTGCGCCCAATTGCGCCACTTCCGCGCCTGAGCGAGCGAGCGAGCGACCCGAGCCGACGACGACCCGCGCGCGAGCCATGGGCACCGCGTGCTCCCGCCAGGACAAGTACGCCGTCGCGGCCGCACCCGCCGCCGCCCGCTCGTTCCACAGCAGCCAGCGGCAGCAGCAGCACGCGTTCGCGCCGCGCACAGCGAAGCCGCACTGGCGCATCGGACGCCGACAGCGAACGCAGCATCGCCAGGACAAGGCGCAGCGCAGCGCGGACATGCCGCGCGTGCCCGGACCGCTGGATGAGGATAAGTTCCGCACGGAAGGCAAAGGGGCGATCGCGACACAGAACAAAGCGCAGAACGACGACACGACCGAGTACGATTGGAAGGAGTACATGCCGCCGAGCCCCGTCATGAACGACTACGCGGCGCTCTCGACCCAGAATAGCAGGTTCCGGAAACACATGGAGGACGAGTGCGTGGCCATCCCCGCGTTCAAGGCGTTCCGCGGCGATCCGGCGACGAGCAGCTTTTTCGGAGTCTACGACGGCCACGGCGGCGACTTTTGTTCCAAGTACGCGGCCGCGCATTTCCACACTAAGTTGTCTGCGCTGCTCGAGTCCAAGTTCAACATGAAGCGACGTGACTCGGAGCTCAGCAACCACAGCGCGGCGACGTCGTCCAGCTGCAGCACCGAGTACTTTGACATGGACGCCGACGTGCTCAGTCCAGAGGATATTGAGACCTGCTACGCCGACGCGTTCGCGTCGATCGACAAGGAGCTCGAGACCTTTGACGAGTCCTCGTCGTCGGGCTCCACTGCGGTGACGTGCCTCATCCGGAACTACAACGGCCGCACGACGTTCCACGTCGCGAACGTGGGCGACTCGCGCGCCATTTTCTACAGCAGCGGCGAGACCACGCGCCTGACGGTGGACCACAAGGCGACCAACCAGGACGAGGTGAAGCGCATCAAGGCGCTGAACGGCATCATATTTAACAAGCGCGTCGGCGGCGTCGTGGCGGTGACGCGCGCACTGGGCCAGGCCGACGAGAAGCCGTTCATCTCGAGCGCGCCGCACATCGAGTCGGTGGAGGTCGTGAGCGACGACTCGTTCCTCGTGCTCGTGAGCGACGGCGTGACCGACGTGTTCTCGGACGAGCAGGTCACGCAATTTGTCGCGGAGCGTCTCGCGGCGGGCGACAACTCGATCACGATCTGCAAGCAGCTACTCGCGCAGGCCAAGGACCAGGGCTCCATGGACAACATGACGGCCATCGTCATCCGCTTTGGCGGCAGCACCAACCACTAAGTTAAGTACCGAGCAGTCTCGGGTAGAAGCAATTTAATTAATTTATCATCTCACGGCGCCATGGCGTCTGTTTTGGTTTAGAGGAGGCTCCCTTATTATATTGAGACGACGTGCACTTGCATCGGAGGCGGGCGCGTTCGGCTGTTGGACGAACGAGTCGCCGAGTTCACTTCCAAGATGCGCGCAACTTGAACTTTGAGCTCGCAGTGTAGACGACGCGGGTTCCATTTCGCTGCTTGGTTGATTGCGCCACTGCACAAACGGAATCGGGTCGTTTGTTTGCCTTGAGCGAGCGCATAGTTTGTCTCTGCTTTATACGGGGAGAAAGAGGCCATGCGATTGCGCTGCAGTGCTCAGTTCTTCTCCGCTGTCGTCATCCTGTGAACCCACGTCGTGCATTTTTGTAAATAAATAGAATGAAAAAAAAAGAAATGCCGGAGAGTTAAAGATCGAGGCAGCGAGGCGCCTCGGCTTCTTGGACCGCGTGGCGGAACGTCAGGATCAGCGGCCGCGGCGCGAACTGCAGCATCAGGATCGCCTTCTTGTAGCCCATTTGGCTCACGTCCAAGTGGTTGATGGAGAGCAGCAGGTCGCCGATCGACACTTGGCTCCGGAACGCTTGCTGGCCGACGGCCCCGTGCTCGCTGATCTCTGACACGATCGGGTACGGCTTGGCCTTGTCGGGTCGCAGTTCGATGCCCAGCGGACCGTCTTCTTCTCGCCAGATGATGTAACTCAGCGAGCGCTCGAGGCGTTCGCGGCGCTTGTGCAGGTCTTGGCGCACGGCACTCGACATGCGTCGCGACCGCGACATGAGATCTTTCTGCATCTCGAGCGCGCCGGGGCGTCGGAAGCGGAGCACCGCGGGCCGCACGCCGTCTTCCACGATCTGCATGACCTGCTCGAACGCGACCGACGACGCGTTCGTGCTGCAGCTGTTCACCGAGATGAGGAAGTCGCCGTTGCGGAGATTCCACATGCCCGGCAGCGAGTCGTTGCTGCCGCTGTCGTCGACGATGCGCGGGTAGCCTGTGATGCCGCACGCGTCAAACTCGACGCCGAGCGAGAGGCCGTGCCAGAGCAGCACCTCGAACTGCTGGTGCGCGTCATCCTGCTCCTCCAGGGACAGCGGCAGCGCCGTCGACGCGAGCGATGACGCGGCCGAGGCCGTGAGCGAGTTGCTCTGCGCCGAGACCGCGCGCAGCTTGAGCTTGGTGCGCACGAAGAGCTGCAGCGTGCGCACGGCGTCGTCCTTGCGCAGCTCGTCGTCCATCCACTGGTGGAACGAGTTGCCGCGGCGCAGACTCGTGGGCAGCGAGTCGCGGCGCGCCGCCTTCCCGAAGCGCCTCGGCACGGGCTTGCGGATGCTCACGCTCGGCTCGTGCGCGATGGACGCGACGGACGGCATCACCATCGCCATAATAGTGCGAATGCGCTGGGATCTTTCTTTCTTTTGCTACTGCTGTTTGTCCCTTTGGGCTGCGGAATGGCGAGTGCGCTGCGGAACCCAACAAACGCCAACAAGGGGGACGGGGTACGCGTGCGTACGTACGTACGTACGTACGTTGGCTGGGGTGGACTCGACGGAGCGGTTTCAGCGGCGGGCGCTTTGCTTAGCGTTGGTCGACGGTTGCGAGTCGTGAGTTGTGTACTACCGACGACAAGGCAAACCAACAACAACAAGCGAACTGAACAAGCGAAGGTACCTGCAAAACCCCGAGTTTCTTGCTAAATCTATGAGGGTTTCGAAAGGACACAGTATGGAAGTGACTATACGTGGATAAAACCCGGCAAACGGTTGCAGAAAAACCTTGAGCAATCAACAGACCTGCGGGTTCCCGCGCGTGGGTTCGGAATGTCTGGGCCAGAAAATCGAACAAAAGACCATCACTCTGCGCGAGTGGCGTGATCCAGCAGGAAAAAAAAAGTATCTTTGTGGCAGATCCAGCGGCGGACTCCAAGTCATGCGGCCACAGCGTTTGTTTGCTTCCTATAATAGGCATTGGCGCTGAGAAAATAAACCGCAAAGGGGTGCGTGGTGCCTCTGGGTGGAGCCCAGTAGCGCCAAGGGCCGACTTTGTCCCAGAGGCGCTGGATGGCAGGCGATGCGTCTCGGCAAAGCAGCCGTTGCGCCTGTTGCCGTTTGAAAACTCGGCAGCGTGGGCTGTTGCACATTGGCTAATTAGCGCACATTGGCGAGGGGATAGTCGCTGGCGGTCGGATTGGCAACTTGCGTGGCGTAGAAAGCGGAAGCGCATGGTGGACACGCTGCATCCGTGAAGAGTGCAGGTCGATGAGTCCGCATCCACACGCTGACGAGGCGCCATTGGGCGGACCACGAGAGAAAGCAGCAAGTGGTGGATGGATGGTTTTGCTTCTTGGCGGAAGTCTGCAGCGGCCTGATGTCAGTTGAAACGACGCTTCATGCTCAAAGGAAAAGAAAAGAAAGAAAGAAAAGGAAAAGGCAGCATATCGTACTGTATGAGACACATTAATTGACCAATTTGACAAATACAGTCGTTGTCTCGAATACGTACGATATCCCACCGAGACTAAATAATTCGACGGGTGTCGCACGGTACTCGCTCGCCGGAAGATATCGCAGCCAAAGGGGGAGGAAAACCGGAGAAAGCAGATCCGAAAGCCCTCGAGAGCTCACGCGCGTCGCCATGTTCCAGAACAAGTACGCGCGTGCCTGCGCCCTGGCGCATGCGGATGTCACTCACTCACGCGTTTGTGTGTGTGTGCTTCTCTCTCTGTGTGTCTGCGCGCAGCACCGAGTACGATCGCGGCGTGAACACGTTTTCGCCGGAAGGCCGTATCTTCCAAGTTGAATATGCGATCGAAGCCATCAAGGTTGGCGCTAGCGAATGACAAAAACAAGAGATGCGGTACTGGATTCTAACGTGTGTGTTTGCTGGATGCGCGTTTGTTGTGCAGATGGGCACGACCGCGATTGGCATCCGCACGAAGGAAGGCGTGGTGCTCGCCGTTGAAAAGCGCTTGACGTCGCCATTGCTGGAGCCTGGCAGGTCCGTTTTGCAGTATCCGTGTGTGCTGGATTCGACGACAGGCAGTCTGACACGTGCTGTTTCCCCTTGCTCGCGCGCGCGCGCTTTGTTCAGCATTGAAAAGATCATGGAGATCGATCGCCACGTCGGCGCCGCCATGAGCGGCATCACGGCCGACGCGCAGACGCTGATCGACCACGCGCGCGTCGAGGCCACGAACCACTGGTTCTCGTACAACGAGCAGATCCGCGTGCACGCGCTCACGCAGGCCATTTGCGACTTGGCACTGAGCTTCGGCGAGGGCTCGGACGAGAACAACCACAAGCAGAAGATGAGTCGTCCGTTCGGCGTGGCGCTGCTGCTCGCGGGCGTTGACGACTCGGGCCCGCAGCTGTACTCGTCGGACCCGTCGGGCACGTACGTGCCTGTGAAGGCCCACGCCATCGGCTCCGGCTCGGAAGGCGCATTAAATAACTTGAAGGAGAGCTACACGGACAGCATGACCCTCCAGGAGGCCGAGACATTAGCGATCGCCTCGTTGAAGCAGGTATGTGGCGATAGGAAAGAGGGCTTTTCGATATTGGCGACTGACTGCGCCCGCTGTAATTGTCTTGTTGCTGCAGCACATGGAGGAGAAGCTCACAAACACAAACGTGGAGCTCGCGGTCGTGACGCGCGAAAAGGGCTTCCACGTCTGCACGACGGACGAGCTCGAGGCCGTCATCTCGCGCGTCTAAACTGCGCCATTCATTGCGTGAAATGTCCGCCTGCCTCTTTGAAGTAAGCGAGAAGCGAGTCGTTGGCGCTCTTTGGGTTCAGAAGCCGTAAGCAGGAGAAGAGCATAGCAGTGTAATGAGCCGCAAAAAGTGTTTGCCAAGATGCTGATGGTACTGTGCCTCCATTTCTCTATTTTCTCTTGTTTTCTGGTGTCTCATGGGGCGTGGGAGACGGCGCCAACGGCGGGTCGTCCAGCGCCTCAGTCATTCCCTTTCATTCGGCCCCACACACGCAAGTCGCGACACAATGCGATTCCTGTGGCTCGCGCTCTTGCTGGCTGCCGCCTTCAGCGCCCCCGCCATGCCGCACGCGACGCGCGACCTGCGGCCATCGCCATCGTCGATGAAGTCGCTCTCTGGGCTCTACAACCCGCACGAAGAAGCCCCAATGTATCGCGCAGAAGTAGCCTCCGATGTGACGCTTGAGGCGCACCTTGCAGTGCATCACGAGCACCACCGCCATAACACCCACGAGCACCGCGATCGCTCGAACGCGGACACGTGTGACTGCGGCAAGTCCCGCTGTCGCTGCAGCGAAGCGCTCTGGGACATGGCGCTCGACCGCGTGGACGAGAGCGCCATGGAGGACGGCATGATGGACCAGGGCTACCGGCAGCACGTCTGAGCCATCGCTTGGTTCGTTTGTAGCAGCAGTATATATTGGTGCCTTTCATTTCGGAATCTCATCCACACAAATCAACGCACTACAGGCTGTTTGCTGTTTCCATCTCCACGCATTCTGTTTTCTTTTTCGTGTTTGCGGTTTGTAGCTCTTCGCCTTGGAGCATTCGATGGGGGGGGGGGGGGG
>JAADVP010001189.1:0-10163 GCA_023335675.1 Globisporangium solare | reverse complement strand
GCTGATTTGCATGTTGCACTTTTGTATAGTTTAACCAAATGATGAAATGCACCCACGTCTGACTCAAGGTCCGCATGGTGGCGGCTCCATGACAGCAAAGAGAGAAGGATAGAAACCAACAGAAAGAAGCAGACACATCATTAACCATTTTGGTAATCCACTTTCCATCATTCCATCTACAGCTCAAGTCAACATTTGAAAACCTAAAGCTTCAGCTACGTGAATGGATCGTTCAGGCATTGCGTGCGCTCTCATTCCATGACTGTGCGCAGCCTGGCGCTTGCAGTTGCATATATATATATATATATATATCTTTCCTCGTTGCTTGTGTCGTGTTCGACTACGTGTGGCCGGCCACACACCCTGCGCCAACGCATCGAGGCGTTGGACAGACCCCCACTGCTTTCACAGTCAGCCCGCCGCCGGCGCGGCAGTTTGCCACGTCAAGTGCGCACGCGTTCCCGTACGTGAGGCCGTCCGAACCGCACACGGGCTCGTACTCGAGCGTGCAGAATCTGTCGCACGTCTTGGTGGAGACTGCCGCGTCGTTCGCCGGGTCGCTGGCCACGCAGGGCGACGTGTACGCGAGCGCGAGCGTCTTGTTCTTGCACGCGGCAACGCTGAAGAAGCAGTAGTTGGCGTACGTCACGTCGTCGTCGCCGCACACGGCCGCGTCCGTCGCCTCGCAGGTGCGGTCGCACTTGGACGGCGCGCGGTTCGCGGGCTTCGCGGCTTGCGCGAGCAGGTGGGTGAATTGCAGCGCGACAACGAAGACGAGGACGAGGGCAATCGCACGCATGCTGTGGGCGGCTTTGAGGTGGGGCAACGAGGACGAAGCTGCGGTTGCTGGATGATGCGCCTTCTTGATAGCGAGTCTCTGAGTGTGTGTGTTGCCACAGAGCTGCCACAGAGACGCGGAGAGGCCGCCGTGGAAAGAAACAGCGTCATCGCGTGAAAAAGCTTCTGTCTAATTTTGCAAAGCTTTCTTGAGTGTAGCTCGAGGAAAATGTGGAGAATAAAGGTAGCGCAGGCGCACCCTGTCATATTCCATATATTGCAATGGGTTCAATGTTGTCGTATGTGCTCTTGCATCGCACAAATACCTGTATAGCATTATTTGTCGCAGAACAAGTTGAAGTTGCTTCGCAACGTGCAACTAACTAGTTGCACGTTGCGACGGGGACGCACGCCGACCTCGCGGTGCAAACTGGCGCGCGCGTGCGGCAGACGCGGCTTGGTGGGCATCGCTTCGGGTGGCACGTGTCCACGCAGACTCCGTTCGTGGTGCTACCGTCCTGGATGCACACTTGGAACGCGCCGCAGGGCCGCGCACCTGATGTCGCAGAGCACCTGACAGGATCTGAGTCCGTGCTGCCCACACTCGCATCTATGGGGTTGTCGAGAGCCTCCCCAATCGCGTCCTCTGTCGGTGTTGGTGTCGGCGTCGTTGGCGATGGAGACGGACTCGCTGGAGCTGCGGGACTGGGCGTAGGCGCGTTGCTCTCCACTTGCTCGAAGCAAAACACTTGGCCGTCGCACGGGGTCGACGACGAAGACGTCTGCGCACCCGCGCACTGCCGCTGCACGCACGTTTCGCCGCGGCCGCACCGACCGGGCCAGCACCAGTCCTTCACGCACACGGCGCGACCAGCGACCACTGAGCAGCGCTTCGGGGCCGCGTACTTCAAGCTGCAGGTCGCCGTCGGAGTGGAAGCGGCTGTCGCGCGTGTTGGAATCCGCGCCAAGCTCACGAGCGTCGCCAGAAGCAGCAGCTTGACAACGCACGTCATTGCTGGCAGTAGAGGCGCTCGTCTTCTTTCTCACGGCGAGAAACGGCGTCGTTAAAGCAATATCACAAGTGAAGCATGTGTATTTTTGGGTCCGTTTGCTTTCTAATTTGTCCAACGCCGTCAAGACGTGGAGCTCTGCACCTGCACCTGCATAGCGAAAAGACATTATTGTGTGGACGTGCTCGAAGTTCGCGCATGCGGACGATAAAGAGAACGAACTCGATTGAGCAAGCTGCAAGCCGCTTGAGCCTTATTAGGAGAAAGAAAAAAGCGCGCGCTCTCGCCGCAGCTCATGCTGACGTGGCCACGAGGCACGGTCGGTGTCCATGGTTTGCAGTGCAAGTAAAGACGCTGTTCAAGGCACAGAGGCTCAGCGAATGGCTTAACGATACAAGGCATTAAGTTAGGAGGCACGGCGCTCATGATGGAACAATTTAAATTGAGGTTTGAGCTGCTCAAAAGCAGGTTTTTACAGCGGCAAACGCAGCTAAAATGGCAGAATCAATTCAACTGCACGAGCGCAGGCACGACAATTGCCAATAAAAGACTTTCTTGTCAATGCTTTCGTCGCCCCGAATACGAACCATGGCAACTGCGGACTCACTCGCCTGCGCATGCGGTCAGAGCGCCGTTCTCGTCCTGTAGCGCGTCATGGCGGGGGCGGCGGCGACGCGGGCGTTTCTTACGAGCGCATGCAGGGCCCGACGGTCTCGGCGCATCTTTGCGAGCACCACAAAGCACACGAGGAAGCTCAGCGCGCAGAAACCGCCTGCTGCGTCTTGAACCAGCGACGCCGCGTGGATCACGAATATGATCACACCCTTGGGGTCTTGGAGCTGTCTCTGGCACGCGAGCCCCGCCAACGACAGCACACGCAGTGCAATGCAGACGGCGTTGAACGCAGCGAATTCGCCCTCCCAGGCGCGCAGCAGCAGGCCCGGGACGTCCATCTGGAGCTCGAAGGCGCGCGCGTGTGTCTGTGAGAGAGCGCAAATAGAGGAATGAAGCGGAAAAGCAGTACGACGGCGTGTCTCGGCCCATAAAAGCCACTGCGCAAAGGAAACCAAGCGCGCAAAAAACGCAAGCAGCGAGTCGATGGCAAGTGGGTCTATGGGTTCGTGTGGTTTACTTGTCCTGCTTTGGTTGCTGCGCCTTGGTGGCTTTGCCTTCTTCGTGGCACTTGCGGAACAAGTCCCATTCCTGCCAAGCGCACGCACACGTTCCGTGAGTCTACAAACACACCCGCAAGCGCACGACGCAGCGTCCGCGCACTCACCGCCTTGCACGCCGACACGCGGCCGTTGTGCTTCTTCATGCACTCTGCAGAGAGAGAGACACACACACGCGTCAGCAAACAGCGCGCGCTGTAGCGCACATACAACGCAAGCACGCACCGTCGACGCGCTGGTAGGAGCTCTCGCAGCCCGTGTTGGCCACGGCGCTCTCGTGGTGCGTCGCGTCCCCGGGCTTGCACGTCAGGCACTCGGTCGCCATCTCGATCGTTCGCGGCAACTTGCAGATTGGGCTGGTAGATGATGGATATGCGGCCCAAACCAAAATGGTTGATATATTTTAAGCCAATGGTATGTCGCGGAGGACGGAAATCGGCCAATCGACGTCGCGGTCGACTTTACGGCTTGATTGCGTGTCGTTGCCGCGGTTGTGCTGGTGCTTGGGGCGTTAAGTCGACACTTGCGCGCGCAATCCCATGCGTAACCACGCTGATTGGAGCGACGCGACTGTAATAACGAACTCGTTGCGGCGGCATTCGATAGAAGCAGAGCCACTGCATTTCCACACACACACACAGTTCAGTGGCTGCTGCTGTCATGTGCGGCGTCCGCACGCCGCCGTCCTCATCCCCCAAACGGCCGTGTGGTGGGCGCCACACGCGCGCGCGTAAAAGATCGCCACCCAGCCTCCCCTTTTCAGTCACTCGGGAGGGTTACGGTGCGCGAATTTTTTCTGGGCGAGCGTATAATTTTTGTGCCGTGTCGCTCAGCCCTCAACCTCTACAATCGCATTCATCTGCAATTTGCAATATCTTCCCTCGTGTCCAATACTGGCTCGTTTGGTACTCCCATTACCCTTCCACAATACGTATAATCCATAAATTGATAATTAACGCGACGAGCGCCAAGTATCAAGTATGAGATATTTCAGCGCAAAAAGAGTCAGGCTGGGTGGCGTTTCAGGCCACAGCAGCTGCGCAAATGCGCGAGGACGCATTCCGCATTCTCGTCCCAACCCAGAGGCCGAAGCGCCATTACGCGCGTTGGCAGAAGACACACGCGCACATAGAGAGAGTGAGAGCGCGCGGGCGAATCGATCGCTGAACTCAGAGGCAGCAACAAGCAACAGCAGCAGCAAGAGCAAGCAGGGATGGACGAGTGGGTCGACAGCGAGTTCGAGGACTCGCCCATGTCCCACGACGGCAACATCGGCGGCATGTTCAGCCACAGCCCGAACAGCGGCGGCGCGCGCAAGATGAGCGCGCCCCCCGCGCAGGCGGCCGGCCGCGCGTACTCGGTTGACTCCAACTACTCGGTCGAGTCGTTCAACGGCGGCCGCTCGTACTCGGTCGACTCATACGATGGCGGCGCGTACACGTCGCGACCGCCGCCGATGGTGCACCAGCTGCAGCCGCAGGCGGCGTATCAGGACGTGCCCGTGCGCATGGTGCCCGAGACGATCGCGAACGGCGGGCTCGCGTCCAAGCGCATCGTGATCCGCAATATCCAGGAGCAGTCGCTCAAGATGCTGACGATGCAGTGCCAGGCGGTTGTCGTGCGCGGCGTGTCGGGGAGCTACCACGTGTACCACATCGAGATCACGAGCGATTTCTACAAGCAGAAGTGGGTCGTGTGCAAGCGCTACTCCGAGTTCTATCGGCTGCGCAAGAAGCTGTTGGCGCGGCTTTTAGCGCACAAGAAAGCGAGAGGATGCGCGAGCTGCGACCACTTGTTCCACCAGCTGCGGGATTTTGGCTTCCCGAAGCGGTTCGAGATGTTCCAGAACCCGCTCGCGCTCGTGGCGAAGCGCACCAGCGGCCTCGAGGAGTTCATCGTCGCGCTGTGTCAGTACATGGCGGGCGATGGCGACATGGCCGTGTGTCCCGAGATCACGTCGACGCGGTTCATGGTGAAGGAGTTCCTGCTGTTCCCGCTGGAGCACGAGATGCAGCACGTGCGCGCGATCCGACAGCTCAAGTACGTCGACCCGCGCGACGTCCACGTGGACACCGAGTCGTGTCCGATCTGTCTCTGCGACTGGGGCGAGCTCGACGGCAACCAGCTCGTGCTCTCGCCGTGCGGCCACTTTTTCCACGAGCACTGCATCAATGAGTGGTATCGCACGCGCTTCGATTGCCCCATGTGCCGCACGATCGCGGGCCAGGAGCACGCGTCTTGAGTTGGAGCAGCAGGTATGAATGGACACGATGCCTTTCTGCATGAAGCTAATTTGTCAGAGAAAGCCAACGAATATCAAGAAACCACACAAAGAATGCGAGCATAGGGTGAGCAAGTTCTTCTATATGTATACGCGCCAAGGCGCTGCTTTTGAGTGAAATGTTGTTTTGATTTGTTTGGTTCGAGGCTTCTAGCTGGAAATCTAGAAGCCTTTTTTGTCTATGTCGAGGCCTACGAGGAAAACTGTTTGACCGCGAAGCCCCGGTCCTCGAACTCCTTCGTCGCGCCTTCCTTGCCGACGATCACCGTGTTGCCCACCGTCTGCGCTGGTGCCGCAAAGTACTTCTGCGCGACGTCGACCAGACCGCGGCGCTGCAGCTGCAAATACTGCTCGCGCCGCGCCTGACGCATCTCGTTCGTGATGCCACGCAGGAACGTCATGCGGCCGGTGGACGACGGCGTCTTTGGCGCGTCGATGCTCGAGAAGATCGACAGCAGCGCCTCCTGCACGTCGCGGTCGGTGAAGGTGCCGTCAGACGCCCACTTGAGCGTGTTCTCGTACGCCGTCAGCGTCTTCCACGTGTTTGGGTCGTAGTGCGAGCTCAACGAGAAGTAGCCTTCGCCCTGGGACACCCCCGAGCCGTACGCGCCGCCCTGTTCGCGCACCTGCTGGTGCAAGTAGCACGATGACATCATCTGCGCGAGCACCGACAGCGGCACGTGGTCCGGATGCGCGAACGACACCGACGGCATCGTCTTGACGTTGAAGTTGACCGAGATCGGGAAGCCGAAGTAGTTCTTGGACGACGCGAGCGACGGGAGCACGAACGGATCACTTGCCAGCAGCGAACCGGTGCGTGGCGAAATCGACGGCGCGTTCGCTTCCAGTGGCGTGAGCAGGTGATTTTCCAGCGCGCCAGCAACCTGAGAGCGCAGCTTCTCTTCCGTGACGACCGACAAACGCAGGTTTTTCGGGACAAACACGAGCTGCGCGATCTCCTGAAGGATCACAGCCAGCTCACGGAGCTCATCGTCCGAGCACTGCGACCATTTCTGGAGCTGCTCGATTTGCGTGAGACCACCGTAGAGCTCATGGTACACGCCCGAGTGCGTGAGTCCCAGACGCGACCGCGTGCTCGCGAGCGAGGCACCAGACGACGAGATCGAGTTACTCGCGTTTGCAGCGCTCATCTGGATGAGGATGCGCAGCTGGTTGAGGTTCTCGGGCTGCAGGAATTGCGTGTCGGTCATCAAAGAGTACAGAATCTGCAGCGTCTCGTTGATCTTGTGCGGCAGACACATGGAGCCGAGCAAAACGGACTGCTTGCTCGCGTTCTGCGCGTCCACCAGCGACGGGTTCGAGATCGCCGAGCACGAGATACCGCCGCTGCAGTTCTGAATCACGGTCGGCAGCACGTCGTACGGCAGTTGAGACGTCCCGAGCGAACCGAGCACGGTCGTGAACAGTGGAAGGTACAGTTGGTACGTAAGTGGCAGCGAGTCCGTGATGTCGAACATCAGGCGCAAGTACGAGATCTCGTTGGTTGTCGGCACGCGCACAAACTCCACGTTCGTGCCGTTCTTGCCGATCGGATGCACGTCGACAAAGTCAAAGTTGCGGTCCTCCTTCAATGGGATGTCCGCAAGCGTCAACGTCGGCAAGCAGTCCACCGGCTGCGGCTTCTGCTGGTGCTTCTCGAGCTCCCGGGCGATGTGCGCGATGCGGTCGAGGTCAGAGTTGGTCTTCTCGCTCAGCAGCGCCGCGAGCGTCTGGCGTTCACGCAGCTCCTGGTCTTCCACGTACGACTCCTTGGGCTTCATGAGCAGATACACTTCCTTCGTGTCGTTCGCCATGACGTAATCGCGCACGTAGCTCTCCAGGAACCGCGGGTCATGCTTCATTTCCTCGTCCAACTTGGTGAGAATCGGGTTGAGTTGCAAGTTCTCGATGAGGTCACCGCGGTGGGTCCACACGGAACTAGATCCGTGCATGAGTGTGAGACCGAAGTTGCCCACGATGTGCTTGAGACTCAGCTCCAATTGATGCAGCAGTCCCTCGACGCGCTCTTTCTCAAAGCCGTGCTCCAGCACGTCTTCGTAGGCTTTCTGCACGGCCTCCTGGATCGCTGGGATCGAGCTCTCGCCTTCGATGCCCTCGACGCCCACACCAAACGTGCTGCAGTACGTCGACGTGTCAAAGCCCGTGCCGACGGAGAAGTCCTGCGCCAGGTTCGAGTCAATCAGCGCCTTGTACAACGGCGACGACGGTCCGTTTGTGAGCAGGTACCCGACGATGCGCATCACAAACGTGTCGAACGGATCCGTCGACGCGATGTTGACGAACTTGCTCATGCAGAACTTGGTGTTCGGGTCGACTTCGCCCGCCGTCATGTTGCTCGACGGCCCCTCGATGACCTCGAGCTTCGTCGGCTTCGTCTTGTCAGCCTTGAAGATGTCGAACGGCGCGCTGTCGACGCGTGTCGCCGCCGAGTCGGCGCGGTACTCAAACTTGTGCAGGATCTGCTCGTCCAAGTACTGCAAGTGGTCGGTCAACGGCAGGTCGCCGTACGAGTAGAAGCACGCGTTCGACGGATGGTAGTGCTTGCCGTGGAACGCGCGGAGCTCCTCGTACGTGAGCTCCGGGATGTGGCTCGGGTCGCCGCCGCTCACGTGGCCGTAGATCGTGCCGTCCAGGAGCTTCTGCTGCAGCCGCGTGCCGAAGATGTTGTTGCTGTCCGACATCACGCCCTTCATTTCGTTGAGCACGACGCCCTTGTATACGAGCTCGCTCTCGCCGTCGGCGCCCTCGCTCTCGGCGATCTCGAGCCGATGGCCTTCCTGCAGAAAGTCGTACTTGTGCAGGTTCGGGAAGAACACGGCGTCCAGGTACACGGCGAGCAGGTTCTTCCAGTCCTTCTCGTTCGTCGTCGAGAACGGGTACATCGTGTGGTCGTAGCCCGTGAGCGCGTTCATGTACGTGTTGAGGCTGCGCTTGATCATGTTGAAGAACGGGTCGCGCACGGGGAACTTTTGCGAGCCACAGAGCACCGTGTGCTCGAGGATGTGCGGCACGCCGTTCGAGCTCGCCGGCGGCGTGCGGAACATCACGGCGAACACGTTGTTCGAGTCCTTGGCGTCGATGTGCAGGTACTGCGCCTTCGTGCGCACGTGCTCGAGCTCGAGCGCGTCGATGTTGTACTCGGGCACGGTCGCCACGCGCTTGAGCTCGAAGTTGTGATACACGTCGCCGACCTGCAGCGCCTTGCAGCCGTCGCCGCGCTTCAGCTGCGCAGCCGCAGCGGGTGCTGAGAACAGGCGTCGCGGCGCCGCACTGGGAGCAGCGGCCGAGGACTGGCGAAGCGCATGCGCGACGCCGCGCTTGGACGCTCGACGCAGCATTTTCGCGGCAGGTTTCTCTGAGTGGCAGTCATAGACGCGGGCTGGGAATAGGCCAAGCACCTGAGAAACTGCATACCGTCTATCACCTATCACCTATCAAAAATACTGGAGGGTACTGGTTTTTGTACTGGTACGCATTCCGGTATCGTACCGGTATACTTCGAAGCAATGTACTGAAATTTAAATTCATTACAGTGCGATACGTTCGACTACTGATTCTAGCTATTTCAACTGCAAGCCAACCATCACTTTGAACTGCAACTGTAATTTGCAGTTGCAGCAGGACAGCTCCATTGCGCAGTTTTCCCCTTTGATCGCATGCATTTATTTGCTGGGACGAAGAGCATCGTCTGGCAAGGGCTCTTTGCGCCAACTACGCCAACTTGCTGGATATTCATTCACGCAGCAACTTCCACATGTCCATTGCTGGTCCAGTATCTTTCTCACTGTGATGATCATGAAAAGTACTTTTTCGGTGACATGCACCAAACAGCAGTTGCTATTCCGTGATCAAGGCAAGCGCACGTGAATGCTTATCCCCAGAATCGTTTACGCGACTGCTGCAGATGGCGCCAAAGTCCTTTTCGCGCTTGTTGGCCGAATTTGCCCATGCTGGTCCCCGGTGCAGACTTGTCACCCATCTGGCTCCGTTTTAGCCAGCAACGCGCCATGGGAGACCGAAACAAGGCGCGCGCATCGATTACAGTCAGATTGATGCATGCCATCAAGCGCATCCGTCCATTCCTCTCCCTCCCTCCTTCCCCGCACGTCGTGTCTCTCCCTCCCTCCAGTCAAATTCAACGCGCGAGCCTTGCCGTGTTGAAGGGCGGACTGCGACTCGCGCCCACTCAGATGAGCACTTCAAGCGGCGCAGTTGCTCAACTTGCGTCTTGCTGCACTTCTTCGAATTTCCTGATTCCTGGCGAAGCTCTCCACCCATAGTGAACCCTTTTGTGCCAGGTGACCGACTGGGCTTCGTATCCATTGATTTGCAGCAGCTTGGCCGCCTTTCTATCGTGGAGACTGTAATTTATTGGAAGGCGCAATTTATGGCATGCTTCAGCGAGCGGATTGACGTCATCGAGCTGTCACCGACAGTGTGTCAGTCAATAATGAAGCTCAAGAGTAATTGTCCCACTTTCGCGGATCCGATCCAAAGAACCATCTGATAAAAAGAACCCAGCAAAACGAATGACCGCTTCATCCCTTCCAAATTCATCTCCAATAATCTCAAGAACAGAGTTCTTCTACTGTAAAAAACACAATAGTTTCTTTACTTGAAATAGGAATGAATTGTGGATGAGATATATACGCACTATCCTGAGTGCTGTGCGCTTCGGAAAACCCAGGACGAACTATCCAAGCGTCACCAACATACATTCCGGTAACAGTCTCGTAAATTACCGCCTCCGCTAAAGCAAATTACGACTAAAACTGGACTTGGGGTGATCGTGAAGTGTGTGTGTGTGTGACAAATATATAAAGCACCGCGCGGCGGTTTGCATGCATACTAAACGAGAGGTTGATGGCATATTACGCGCGCCGGATGTGGGAAGCGCTGCCG
>JAADVP010001188.1:0-10164 GCA_023335675.1 Globisporangium solare | reverse complement strand
GGTGCCGGCGACCATTCTCGTTGATGGTGGTTGTTTGCTTGCTTGGTTGTGAGTGAAAAGCATGCGAGAAGAGCGCCAAACGTTTGAATTGCTCGAAGTGTTTGTCGAGTGTGTGTAATTTGATAATATCGGATTTTAAAGGGTATGGTTTATAAACGATGTTTCAATAGGGGAGGAATGACTGTACTTGGTACAAGTTGGAACTAGTCGAGGGCTAGGCGTCAGCTGGGACTGAGACGCAGGACCAACAACCTATACCAATTGCAACGTTGGAGCCCAAGTAACTCGAATAATGCTTTGGCTGAGGAGTTAGAAATCTACATACGCATGCCGTGTAGATTAGCTGATCCTGGTCTTGGTCGGTCATAGGCCGTGAGGGGTTGTAGCTGGAGAGCCCATGGGTGTGCAAAGCGGCTCGAAGGACGCCGTATCTAGACGCCATGATGTGCAGCGACGCGGTTTCACAGCGCTGGCTGCGAGCACAATGGATTCACACAATACGCAGAGCATGCATGACACATCGACGTCATGCATTATAAGCAGCGTCGATCCGATTCTAACGCGATTGATGCACAACATCTTCTAGATGAGCACGGCGAATAATTACACGGCTTCGGCAAGCTTCTTTTCCGACGACTTCATCTCAAGCGATACCGCGCACCAAGTATCGAGGCATTTGGTTCGGTGTGGATTCGGATGCAGAATGTGACCACGGCGAGAAAACGAACAGCGCTCCACGTGGCCCCCAGCTGGAGCGTCGTTGAGACCATGGACAATAGACGGAGATCATGCCTCAATGGCCGCTCGCGTCGAATTAGTCATGAACAGCTACGCCGATCTTGCATCGGCTCGCTCAAAGGACTACCACACCAGATTCTAACGTATTTGATGATCGCCACCGTGAACAGCGCAAACGACGTGAGTACCCAGCTGAAACCCATGTACGACTTGCGCAGGCACCCAAAGACTGGGAGCATGTCCGAGCAGTAGTGCTTGATGATGCGGTATGCCAAGGTTAGCGTGAGCAAAAGCTGCGCAGCAATCGATTCGCATTTTTTGCAAGCAGGCTACACAATGTGAGTGCAACGTACACAACACTGAAAAGTTGAATGCGTTGGACTTTCTTTTTTACGGAATTGGCGAGATCGCAATGAACCGTTGGCGGCAGGGGCAGCGACAACACCGGAAACTTCGACAAAACCGTGATTCTCGGATGCTACAGCACGTGGTGCATTATATGGCGGTCGACATAGTGGAGCACGAACAAGATGCATATCAAGTCTTTCGTATGCGGGTGGATCGTGCCAACGCCTCCCCTTGGTGCATGCGACGTTAAGCCACATCGCAAAATGGTTGAACCGCACAGAAGAATGATGAAATACTCGAAAGCAATAGTCGAAAGGATAAATAGAATCACAGGGTAGGTAGGTCTACCGGTGACGGTATTACCGGTACTGCACCTGGCGTTTAAAATTGCAAGAACTAACTTTCGCAGAATCTATCATCTAGTGGCACTCTTTGTCTGTACGCCAAACTGTAGTGTGCTGGTTTAATGTGAAAAAATATGAATAATAACCGGGTTTTTGTAGTTTATGTATTCCAAGTGCTCTATTATTGTGATTCGGCTGAACATCCCAGCGCCTATCTGGTAGTCAAAAACACCTGCACGCCAAGTCAAAGCAGTCAGTCATTTCCCTCCAAGAGCCAAGACGCGATCAACACAAGCATGTGCGTCTCTCTCTCTCTCTGTTCCTGCCGCTGTGCGCGTGGGGTCCGTGTGGCTTCTAACATGCTGTGCGTATGCGCGTCTCCTGCGGCGATGCGCTCGTGTTGCGCGCAGGTCCGGAAAAGTCACCTTCAAAGTCACGCTCACGTCGGACCCGAAGCTCCCGTACCGCGTGTAAGTGTCCCGAGAAAGAACGAGAGTGACGACGACGCGCTCGCGAGCGACTGACTGACGATCGACGATCGATCTCTGTTGATTGTGACTGTGTCGTGTGCTGCTTGTGAAGGGTGAACGTGCCAGAGCAGGCGCCGTTCACGGCGGTGCTCAAGTACGTCGCGGAAGAGGTACGTTGCCGCACAAACGAGTTGAAAACGGCGCGATACGAGGGCGCTAATATTCGCGTCTTGTCTGTACTAATGGTGTGTGTATGTGGATGCAGTTCCACGTGCCAGCGGCGACGAGTGCGATCATCACGAACGGTGCGTGGGCCAAGGATGCGACCCCAATAGCCGCATCCCATCCGTCAAGTGGCTCACTTTCGCGACTTTATCTTCTTTTTTTATGTTTTGGTAGACGGCATTGGCATCAACCCGTCGCAGAGCGCTGGCAATGTCTTCCTCAAGCACGGCTCCGAGTTGAGACTGATCCCGCGCGATCGCGTCGGCGGAAGAGTGCTGTAAACGAAGAACAAAAGGGAAACTCAGTGCGACCCAGGAGCTTTTTTGTATCGGAGCGCGTTGCCCCAAGACGTTCTTGAACGCGCGTCATACGCTGCGCTCTGACGTATACGAGCGTTTTACTATTACGGAATAGAGCCCGCGTGCCATTGTTCGTGTCATTCCTCCTCCCCCAAGTTCGCATGCCACCAAGCAAAGCTTCCAATTGCTCGCACCGTTGTCGTTAAACGCATGGAGATGTATGTGTATTTAACTTCTGACGGCGCTCGCTCTGCACTGGCGCCCCGTCTTTATTTGCTTTCTAATCGACTCGCTCTCGGGGATGCAACGGCATGCGCTCACTTACAGGCCCTTGTTGTAAAACACGTGCGAGATCGGCGCTGCGGTCTCCGGGTTGTGCTGCGCGAACGTGTGCAGCTTGTGCTGGAGCTCGGGCTCGAGTTTCTCGACGGCGAGCGCGCTCTTTTGCGGGAAAAGCGCGCAGCAGAGCGGCGTCGAGAAGCTGAGGCAGAAACCCGTGAGTGCCACCGTGATGGGCGCCGCGAGCGCCGGGTATTTGCGCAGCAGGTTGCCGTTCTGGAGCTTGTTCATCACGAGCGACGGGATGACCATGCCTGGCACGGCCATGAGGATGCGCGACGGCACGACCTGCGTCACGGCCTGCACAGCGGCGGCCTTGCTCTGACCGACCAGCTGGCCGTCGGGCGTCTCAACGTTGATGCCGCCGATCAGCTCGCGCTGGCGCATCAGCGGGATGTTGACGCAGTTGGCGGCCGCGACGGCCACGAGCGGCACGAGGCGGCCGACCATGCCCGAGCTCAAGTGCGGACGCTTGGCGACCCACTTGTTGAGCCCCACGGCCGTGAGCACCGACGCGCCCGTGGCCGCGCCGTACGCCTGCATGAGCTGGTCGTTGCTCACGCCCGTGCTCGCATTGCGGTTCGTGTAGTTCACGATCGAGTTGAACGTCTGGTTCATAAACTGCAAGACAAGCACACACATATATATATATATAGAGAGAGAGAGAGAAAGAGAGAGAGAGAGAGCGCTTAGCGCCACACTCGTTCGCACGCGACCGCAAGCAATACACTGCACGCGTACCTGCCAGAAGACGACGGCGGGCGTGGAGCGGTAGAAGGTCATCATGCAGCCCGTGATGAGCATGTTGCCGGGCACCTGGAAGGACATGCGGCCGAGAATGAAGTTCTTCTCGCCCGTGTCCGGGTGGAACGCGCTGTCCACGAGCTGCTTGGCGCGCCAGATCTCGTCCTCGCCCATGTGCGGGTGCAGCCCCGCGCGGTACTCGAGCACCTTCTGTCGCGCGGCGTCGAGCTCGGCGTCGCTCGCGAGCACGTTGAGCGGGTTCGTGGTCACGAAGAAGTGCTTGGCGCGACCCGCGAAGGAGCTCTGGTCCCAGCGCGGCTCGTCCAGGTTCGCGAGGCCGTTCGCCATGGTCTCAGCAGGAGGAGAAAGACACGGGGGGCGTGCGCGCACGATCGCGAGAAGCGGAGTGAGCGCCCGTGTTCCGAACAGCGTGTGTGGTAGCGGCGATTGCTCAAACGCCGTGGGGGAGCAGTTGCTACCACCGGCACGATGTATGCGTTGGTAAAGGCATATTCATAATAAGAGGTAAATATAAGGCTTGTGGCATCAATCAGATGATTAGTTCATGAAGGTTTATGAATTTGAGGAAGCATCAGACGGTATGGACGAGAGACTGGTCGGCGTGGAAGTGCATTTTCTTGTGATGCCGACGTGAATAGAGAGTGTGCGTGTGTGTGTGCGTGTGCTGCGAGGACTCGTGCTCCTGCGCCCGTGGCCGCGCCTCCACCGCGCAGACTGCGCTGTATCCTCTGTGCGCGCGCGTCTGCAAACACGAATGCGCCGCAGCACGACGCTGCCGCTGCTGTCGTGGTAAGCCATGTTGCGTCATGGAAATGGCTACGTTTGCTCTAAATGTTTCTCCGCAGAGTTGTGCCGATGGGGGGAAGCGGAGGAATGCGCCCGAATGGACGATGGGAAGCGCTCAGGTTGACTACCAGCATGCTCGAGCTTACATGAAAGATCGATTTGTGGGCCCAAAAGAGCGCATCAATGGACCTGACAAAGCGAGAGAGCACACCAGAGACAGCGGACTCGCACACAGCCTGGCGTTGAACTCGGCCGCGAAACACGACGGCGAGGAGAATATTTGGCTGAAGACGACGAAGAAGATGGAGCTCAGCTAGAGAGCAGAGTTGCCACTGGCAGTATTCGAGGCGATCTTCCAGGAGGAAATGACCGCAGCGAAGAGTTTGCGCTTCTGACTGCATGACGAATGCAAAAGTGGCGATTATCAGATTCACCTTTAGGTGGTCGCTCCGGTCGGACGCAATGCTGCTGGTTCGGCACTGTCACGGACGTCGAAACGCTTTATGATGCTGTCGATGTTCCTGACAAGAGGTTTTGCTGGAGAGGCCACGCATTAAAGACAGCATCGCATTTGAAGGTTTGGTTCACTCGTCGGTGCGTCGTGAGAAGGGAGGGGCCTCCTCTTGCGCTGCTGGAACTAGCAACGCTTATCAAATGCGTCTCGAGAATGATCGAAGCATGGACATCGCGGATCCATCGGACAAATATATCTCGCTGTGGCGTAAGCAGCTGGCGGAGTGCGAAGGTAGCAGTGATGACGCATGTCTGAAAGTGGTTGACAGCTGGGCTGAGGATCTGACTCGCGCTGGACGTATTGCGGTTGTGATTCGAGACGACGTCGTGGCGAAGGTTCTGTTCTACGACGCTTGCTTGGAATTTGCGGATTGACAGGGGGTAGAGTTGAACACGTTGTGCGTATCCAGTGCTCTGCGACGAATGCTTGCTACACAGGCTCAGTGCTTTGTGCTTTGTATTTTTATTGTCTCGATTAAAGAGAAAAGTGGCGATGTTTTTTTGCTACACAAGTGAGAGTTTGCTGAAGGCACGCAAATCGTTCATCCGCGCGCTTTTGGAGGTGCGTTGTTATGTCGGCCATTCCTACAGCAAAAATGCAAACTGTTACTAAAATCTTTGCAAACATACACAAACGAATGTATATTTTAGAGAACCGTTGTGTGCAAGGCGTCGTGATGTTCCACCATCATGGCTAGAGGCTAGACGAACATGGAGATGCGTTGCTTCAAAAGTGTGCGAAGTGCATATGCGAGTTCGATTGGACTAGGTCAGTCTGCCGGGCCAAACGCGAGACAGCGGTTCGCCAACGTCGCAATCGGCTCAGGACACGACGTGGAAAAGCTTGGCTTGAGTTGTCCTGTCGATACCAACTGCAGCATCGCCACGTCGGCCAACTTGTTCCCATTCGAGCCACGCAGCGATTCGTACGGCAGCTCATGAGTGTCGAGCTCGGAAAGGACCGCGCCAAACGAAAAGATATCCGAGCTCAGACCGTAGTCGTGGCTTCCAGAAATGACCTCAGGCGCGAGCCATCGGCTTGTGCCGACGCCTGCCGTCATCGTATTTTGATCCGACTGAAGCCGCGAGACACCGAAGTCGGTCAACTTGGCTCGACCTTCGACTGTGAGGAGCACATTGGGAGACTTGAGGTCTCGATGAGCCAACGGAGGCATAAACGAGTGCGCGTACATCAGAGCTTCGACGATGTCAACGGCAAATCTGGAGTTTCTCTATTCCCCACTCGCGCGGAGTTCTCGAGTCAACGAGGTACGAGCGAAGGTCCCCGCCCTCCATGAACTCGAAAAGCGCCTGCATATCATTCTCCATGACCCACGCGGCGCCGATGAACTGCACGATGTTAGGATGCTGCAGTGTGCTCACGAGCCTGATCTCCTTGATGAATCCTTGTTTGCGGTGAAGTGTAAGTTGATCCCCTCGCAGTCGTTTTGACACCACAAATTGCTTGCGAAACTTCACGAGCCACACATCCGCGAACGCTCCACTCCCAATTTTTCGGGCATCTTCGATTTCACCGACGCTGATCTTGACGGTCACTAAATCCGGATTGTTCCAAAGTGATACGTAGTCGGCAGGGGCGCCATTAACTCCTTCTGTCGTTGAATTCGTACTTCCTCCAGTAGTACTCACGCCTGCTTTCTTTTGTCGATTTCTTGACCGGACACAGAACGCCCCCGCGATGATAGCAACCACGACAAGCGCGCCACACACAGCCCTGATAATGACTCCAGTGTTGCTGCCACCATTTGTATCTTCCGAGCCCGCATCTATAGACACAGCCGGCGTCGGGCTGGGCAAAACTGTCGTGGGAATGATGTGAGGGCCTTCGATGATCGCTCGGTTCATCCCTCCCGATATACAGGCAGAAAAGTTAGCAACGTCAAAATGAAACTGCTGATCTAGTGGGCAATCTGACTGAAGGCTTGAACCCGCGATGGAGAAATCTGTCAACGTCCTGATGAAGTTGGCTTGTTCGCTCGTAAATGAGGCGTTCTTCATTTTCAAATTGCCTCCCATGTACCTGCGACACAAGTCAAGTCGAGACGGTGCGGAGTGAGCTTTCGACTGCAACCAAGTGGGACGGCATGAGCACGTACAGCGTTTTGAGCTTCGTGTTGTTGAAGATCGCCGAAGGAAACTCTGTGAAATCGTTGTCACCCAACTCACTACTACAGATTAACACAGTCAGGGGTGAGCTCGTTCGAGAAAGAGGTCTACAAATTGGCGGCGATGTACGTACAGATACTCTAGATTCGGTAAGATGGCGTCGAACTTGGTCATTTGGTTTTTGTACAGCGTCCTGCATGATCCAAACCACCAACACAGAGAATTTGTTCAATCCTGGCGAATCTGTGCTTCCAAGATAAGTGAATCGCTTTGTACGCGCAAAGTCGTGATATTTTCCGCGACGTACGACTGAACGAACGCTGGAATGAAGTTTCCGCCAAGATGCCTGCACGCAAAAGGAGTAGTGTGAGTGAGAACCGCCACAAGACGCATTTTGCTGAATGTCATAGATAGATAAATGCAAAGCGTACAATGTCGCCAGAGATTCGTGCTTGCTGATAGTCTCTGGAACGTCCTTGAGTTGATTGTTTGCAAGGTCGCTGTAAAAAAACTAAAGAAATAAGTTCAATTCTGCAGTGTTGCACACAGAAGGAACGCTGGTGTGTGTACAGGCGTGTGAGCTTCGGGAAGTAAGCCGTGAAGCTAGAAATCTCGTTCACTGGCACGTCTCTACGCATATGAGTCACGCCCGCACAAGTAGGTTAGTCTGCGAAGTGGGCGTTTGCCCATTTTTCATGACGACAAAAGAATACAATATGGTTAGCGCGCTCATTTCGTGGCTCGAGTCGATTTGTGCGATGCTGTTGTACCCGAGATACCTGGAGAAGGACGCAGACACGCGCACAGCGACACTAAAATCAGTTGACAACACCACTAGGGAGGGACACTTGACATTCTGAACAGCCGCTTACAGATATTGACAATCCTTCTGGGTGCTCAGCGAGGCCGGGAACTCGTTCAATAGGTCGTTTCGGAAACTCACCGAGACCAGGTTTTGCGGCAAGCTGGCTGCCAGGTTGGCCATAGAGGCCGCCAGGTTGAGGTTCTCTAACGTGACCTTGGTCAAGCTCGTCTGGTCGCTCAAAAAGCTTTCATCAATGGCGACGTTTGCGACTACGCTCTTGTTGAGTCCAAGAAGGCTTCTCCCGCCTCGAATAGTCCTGTTCCGATAAAGCACAGAGCATGCGAAATCAGCCTAGGCACGAAGAAACAAAGCCACACCCGCGACCATACGTACACGTCCGTGACCAAGGGCGACAAATTCAGAGCTCCAATCTTTTTGAGATTATCATTGGTGGCCCACGAGTTTGACGCTGTGTCGTCGCTGCTGAATATGTTGTCCTTGTACTCCAGTTGCGTCGTGCGGAACTTGGTCGTGTCGAACGGGATGAGCACTACGAACTGGTAGACTCTATTTCCGAGGCACTGGCAGGGCGCATTGATCGCGAGACACGCCTGCGTGGCATCGCATGCGCTGTCGCAATCCGTCGAAAGCGTGTTTACTGGCGCTGCGGGACACGACGCCGAGGCGGCGAACACGGCGTCCAGACAGAGCAGAGCGAGCGTCGCGACGTGTCGATGGCATCGCGCGCGCGTGGAGATAACTGCGGGAATTTTTGAGAATGCAGAAATGCGCATGGCATCCGTCTTATCGAACAGCAGGATTGGATGAACGAGTGAGCTCGCCGCTGAACACAATTGAACATGCCAGTAGGGTTTATTGACGAGAAGAGGCACTGGCATAAACTGGTTGAACATTGAGTTTTGGGTTTGCCACATTGTAGGAAAAGTCGTCGATGCATCATCGGATACTGTATTGCATGAAGTTATACAGAGCGTCATATCGCGTGAGATCACGTTTTCGAGAATGAACCCATTAAAGGAAGGGTTGCGAAAGAGCGCAGAGTCTGGACCATTTAACGTATCTCGATTACCGGATTAGACTGGGCACTAAAAAAAAATAGCAGAATTTCACAGCCCACAGAGTGAACAGCTGGCTTTTTATAGCCAATCAAAATTCACGAAGGAAAAAATTCTGTCGGGTGGCCCATGGCAATGCCAGCAACAATATCGACAAGTCCACTGCAATCAACCAGCGGCAACAGTATTCTCTCGAAGTCCACGGTCTCGAAAGCGGGCCAACGGCGTCCATTGCGCAGTGCAGCTTCGTGGCCGTCGCCTACTGCTTTCGACGGGTGGTGATGCTGCTAAGTGGCGGCTACTACAATGCGATCTTGAACGCCACGATGCAGCTGTGCTCGACAAAGTTTCTTTTGGTGAGATTACCAACTCGCTGCAGCACTACGATCAATTCTCGAACTGGGCCGTGTTGGCTTGGATAGTTGAGTGCGAGATCCAACCAATCTTGCGCAGAATGGGTGTATCACTTCTTTTCACTGCCGCCATCCCGACAATAATAGAAATTAGAAAGCGAGCAACGAGCCAACCAACGTAGATTCCAGCTGCTTTTCGTCTGAATTCCCAGCTGACGATTTCACGGCCACATGGATTACACGTTGGCGAAAGTAAAACGGCATTGTCTGGTACTAGCCATAGTCGACCAGAGCAAATGACAGCTCGGGGAAACCCCACCAAACTGGGACCTTGCACTTGATGAACATCTGCACGAATCCGTCCACTGCAGTATTGAAACTTTCCAATTTTTTTCCGAATTGAGCGCTGCGTTGGAAACAGCGTGATTTTCTACTAATTATATCCAAATCAGACGGCGAAATTCACAGCCGTTCTTCTGCAATGAAGAAAAAGACTGAGTGTCGTACCGTTTTGATCAGCACTGTAGCGGTCGTCCTTCTGGTAATGTGTCGTTGAAGTTGCGAAATCTTGAGGCGACTTGGGAGGTACTGCCATGAGTGAAAGAGTTGAGTGTGCTTTATGGGAAGGCTGTTGCTTCGCATGTGTGGTCAAGAGATCAGTCCTTTTGGGACCCAACCGCACTACAAGATCGATCGCCAAGAAAATGAGAAGAGCCACTCCAGTTTATAAGGTGGATGGGTCGAGGCAGCCAAGAAGCATCCAGTTTCTTTGTTTTACTTTCTTATATTTCTGCATCCACCGGTGCAATCAAGAGACCACTATTTCATATCTGAATGTCTAGGCCGTGATGACACGGATGCCCGATGTGGACACCTTGTGGGCCGCAAAGTTGCTCGGCTGCTTGATGAACATCATGTTCTTGGGAACCTTCATGGACTCGGCGATCCACTCGACGACGGCGGGCGTGAACTCGCC
>JAADVP010001187.1:0-10175 GCA_023335675.1 Globisporangium solare | reverse complement strand
GGCCGATAATGGCGAATATCATCCAATCAGAGAGTGACACCTCACAGGGACTAATGACCAATGGGAGGAAACCGCGCTAGTCGTACCTAGCGCGGTGTGTACGGTGACCCCGTTACACATTAGATCAAACGGAAAGAAAATTGCATACTAGTTTGTCTTCTTTCAATCGTTAAACGCCAATAAAGTCGCCTTTATTATCACTTTTGTATCTGTTCTTATACTTATGGTGGACTCTTAAAATTTATAAGTGCATTTCTTGTAGACTGTGTTTTGATTGAGACGCTGAAAATTCAGCACAAGAATATCCCGCATAACTTCTCTACGCTCTCAACTTTTCAGCCTCCCATTCGCAAAATTAGAGGAAAAAATACATTTTTGACTTTTTTGCCTGTTCTTAAACTTTTAGCGCGCGTTGTACTGGACTCCTTACCGTAGAAAAGTTAAAAAGATCTAAATTCATCCGGTCATCGAATCCTACATAGAAACTTGCGCCTATGCATCAGTGGCGGGAAGATCGAGCTGCAAGAAGGAAATTACTTAAAGGGCAACGAACATTTTTGACGGGTTGTCGGATTTTACACCGATCTAAAATCCGTAAAACCCCGCTCCACCAGTTCTAAAATTTACGAGGCTGTTTTAGAACTGTAGAGCTGCTTGAACCGAGTCAGATTTCCAGATTTAGGTCTAACCCCTTCTAAATGCCTGTCGCCAACAATTTACTGTAAATACCTGCACAAATCTGTCCACTGTTGTACGGGGCCTGTTGAGTGTACTGCAGACGGTCCTGGCGACTTCGCTTCATCGCACTGTTGTACATGCTCTCGTCTCTGAACAGCGTCTGCTGCCGAGTGTATAACAGGCTGTTGTGACGCTTTCGCTTCCATCGCAGTGTCGGCTACATAGGCACCCGCTTTGCTGGTGATAGGCCATACGTGCGTCCAGTGAATGCTGTTGACTCCTTGTGATAGTATTGCAATCTCGTTAATTTCCACTGTCAGGTATGGATTCTGGATGTGTCCGTGTCCACTGAAGTGGTCGCTGAGGAGTCGACTGTCTCCAACGAACATTAATCACAGTGCTGATTTCGTACTTTGCTATAGCCAACCCTATCCGGAGGGCGCACACTTCCACGCTGACGTGTCTTTTTCCACTGTGCCTATAGCTGCGACCACGCGCACTAGTATTAAGCAGGGATGAATAAATCCGTGTATTTAAATAAATCCATTTTTCTGACAAGTTTTTTTCAATGTTGCATGTGGCTTTTTGGTGGCACTATTTTTCTGCCATTAAAGAACCATACTGGACAGAATAATTTTTTGTACAAGACTGTAATCCCCACGGAAGTTTTTTTTAGCGAATGCAGTGGTAGGAGCTGTACTAGTCAGTGCTTAAAACGTCCCAATGAAGCTTTGGGCGACCATCAATTACATGGAGCTACGTAGTGGGGCTTATATGTATCCTCGCGTGTTAGCTCATGGCGTGGCTATCGCATGTCCTGTTCACCACATTCCGATGCAGAGCGCGTGATGTTGTATTCATCATCGAAGTCTATGCATATATTTAATAAATCGCTCATTATACAAATCTGCAAACATTTCTGACAGTGTAGTCCATTCCACCTCTCTAATAAAGCCTTGGGAAGGTTGGTTATGTCATGGACAAAGCAGAACACAAAGCAAACGCGGCCAACGCAAAGCAACAATTGGGCGGGGGGAGGTTGTTAGCCACACTCCCGACCTTGTCAAAGACAATCGTGCCGACTATCCAGCGCTCATTTACAGCCCATGTCCGAGTTTTATCCAGCTGCTGCGCAAACACAATTCTGTCGTGCCGGTTGCTGACATGAGTCACTGCCTAGGTGACAGGTTGGCCAAATAAAGCGAGCTGGCAACCGTCGAATAAAATTTTGCAATGTTCTGCCAGACGTCGCTTAGCAAGTTAACACGTCCGTACGTCCCAAACTGTTGTCCATTAACTTACCAAAATTGCTTCACATTGTCGCTCAGGATACGCCCACTCAAATTCGGCGCCCTTTTTGTTTTTACCATCCGTAAAAAGTATTTTTACGAGATTTGAAACGCCATGGCTTTTTTCCTCGCCATGGATTTTCTTTTTACCGCCCTTGCTAAACGAGTTACGCCCGGCTGATGGCGAATAGAATTTATGACGACTGCCAACCCTGTATTAAGCGCGTATCGTCTCCATTGTGCTGAGTGTTCCAAAGGTCACGTGCAGTGGACCTCCCAGAGCATAATATGTTCAGGGAGCATGTTGGATTATTCTCGGTTCAACGATTCCACTTTAGGAGCATGCTTGTGTTGCTCATGTCCATAATAAAGGGGCGAAATATCGTAAATTGTGTGCTCCCAGAACCGGTTTCTACTTTGCTTTTAAAAATGCCCCTTCTTTAGGATAGATGTTTCAAATTCTTTACAGAGGTCGGAGTGGTCGGCGATTTTGATCCCTTGCTTCATGAATTTGTGGCCAGTGAAAAAGGGTGCAGCTATGAGTGCTGGTCCTTCTCATCCTATTTCACGTTTGCGAGCAGTGCCAGCTGTCATGCGTAAACATCCTGGCGGCGGGGCGAGCTGACTATTGTAGCAGTATGAGGTCTGTCAATGAATGCATGCTCCAGAGATTGGGATCGCGCTGGACTCAGAGGGCATCCTCGAACTCCATTGGGCCAGTGTCTTTGCGATGGATCTGCTGCGCAATCCGACCCACTCAGACAGAGGCGCCGACGACACCTACATGAGCAACTACAGCCTCGCGTTCTTGCACCAGAACGATGCCTATAAGTCCAAGACACCGAAACCATTGAGACGAGCAGCTACAGATGGAAAGCGTCAGGACAGGAACTCCGCGGCACGGCGAAGTCGAAAGTCTACCTATTATGTGCGCAAGGTCAGTTTCATGCCGCGCAATGAGACTTGCAACTGTTCGCTTTGGTGCTCACTGTTTTGTGACGAATCGACAGAATGCAAAGTAAGCGCTGTTGGTCGAAGTGGACGAAGTGTCCCGCGACCAGGAAAGTGTTGCTGCTGATCCTCGCATGTGGAAGTGACTGGGGTTATGGCATTGATTGATTTGTATGCAAGATTGTAATTTACTGAGCTGCACAGACAGAGCCCCTTCTTATCAAGTGGAGCTCATTTTGCGTATGTGGTTTTGTAAGGTACCGCCTTGCAGCCCTGAAAGTTTTAGTCAAACGGATCGCCGCGGAAAGGCAATGCCGAGACATATCTGCGTGTCACGTTCTTTTGTTTTCATTGAACTTGATAGAGAGTGTCTACAAAAGTTTCCATGAAGTTGTCGAAAGCGCTTTTTGAAATGCTTGTTTGCGCGTCGTTCAGCGGCGTGTCGAATGCTTACCCCGTTGACTGTCTGGACCAAGTCAGAAAAACGACACTCGCAAAGAGTTACTATTAAGTATTAGAAAAATACAACAGCGCAGCGGCATCGTAAAGTCACTCATATACAGTTTCAGGTTCATCTACGCATCCACTCAGGGAGTTGCATTCGCATGCCACGCGATTCGCATCATGCCGTTAGTCTTTGAGTACTGGACTTGTCGTCGGGTACACACCGTCCCTCATCGTTTTAATCATGTGGTTGATGCCGCCCGTAAGGTCATCCGCGATAGTGCGAACAACACTTTCAGGGACAGCGATCTCGGGCGGTCGCAAACGTAAAAGAAACCACCGCGTGAGCACGACCACGAGCTCATCGTCACCTTGAGTGTTCTCACCATTGCAGCTCGAAGAAGTAGCCTCTGCGCGCTCGCGTCGGTGCGCAGATAACTTCATCACACACGTCGTGTCTTTGCGCAAACGTTGACTTGGGTTGTACGGGTAGAGATCGTCTCGGTCCACAAAGTCAACCGTGATGAGCGCACTCTGCTCGTGCACATTGTCAAGCTCGAGCCCCGATGAATCCATAAAGAGAACGGCGTTCTTCTCCACGAGCACACCGTCGCACTCCGACGTCACTAGTCGATGCTGAAGCACTGTCGTCTCAGTGTTCTCGTCGTTCTCACGGACCGTGAGGTTACCCGACATCTCGGTGAGCGTGATCTCCAAGTTCATGAAGTAAAACTGCATGGCGCTGAACACTTGGCGCACGCTCGCGACGCCTTCAAACGGGGTAATGTCTGTCCTGATCGTACAAAACTCGCCGTCTGCTGTCACGTACTGAGATTGCTCGCAGCATTCTTGGACCGGGTTCATAAAGCGCGTGCGTTCGAGCAAGAATCGCTGCGCAATGTCGATCTTCTCATCTTTCATCGCCAGGAGCGTGTCGCAGCGCTCTTGCCAGTCCTTGGTCAAGTGGATGTAGCTCTCCAGCGGACTCGAAACGCGCGACGACTAGGAGAGCGCAAGGACAACGGATAGAGGTTAAACGCGAGGGAGTTGAAAGTTCAGGCACATCAACAGCGTACTGTGAAGCCTGAAAACATGGACTGAGCCGCTGCAAGTTGGAGTTCGTTTTGCACTCCGGCGTCGCGCATCTCCGTGCCAAGCGCGCGCTTGGTCGTGACGACTTGCGGTGCCACCAAGCCAGCCTCATGCTTCAACAGCGCCACGCGTGCTTCCAGGTGCCGGATCTCATCCTGCAGCTTCTCTTTCGCTTCCTGCGATTACGCACACACTCGAAGTAGATATTTAGAGCACGTCCACTTGTTGCTTTGAAAAGATACCTTGAGAACCCACCCGATTGATCTCGTGCGACCGCTTGCGGTGCTTGACGACGGGCACAGACGTCGCGTGCGACGGGCCTTTGCTCGCCACGGAGACATTCTCCCTGCGCGCAGAGGACGACGAGCCCTCACTCGTGTCACCGTCGTCGTTACTCTCGGCGCCAGCGGTTAGCGCCCACGCGCGCTTCAAGCGCGACTCGCGGCTGCTGCACGCCGTCGTGAGCGCGTGCAGGAACGTCAGGTCCTCGAGCGTGAAGATGCCGTGCGCTTCGTCCATCGCGTGCTGATGATGCGGCGCCCAAGTGCCGCAATCGACGTGAATGAAGGAGTGACGCAAGCGAAATGAAAACGATCCTCTGTACCGGACGTACACAGATGGGGGCGAACCATAAATAAAAATAGCACACGCATTTGAGACCGTTACAAACAACAGATTCCAGCTGGCGCGTACAGTTGTAATTGAGACCTCCATCTGGCAATCTGATCCCGCTGGCGACGCTCTAAAGTTCAAAAGCGATCTCGTAGATTTCAGGTCTGGAAAAATTGTACAGATGTTAGATCGATCTATGCATGTATTGTCCGATAACCAGTCAACAAAGAATGCTGTCTTGGGCAGAAAACGGTGTGCGTAAAAGTAGTTTTGCACCGTTTACTGTGTACACATGATGGCTCCCGTTCCCGCAACCTAAGCAACAACAACGCGACAGGATTTAAAGCACCTTAACGGCCTTGCTGCAACCTAAAAAATGAAATGCAACCTAATTTCGTTGCTGCAACCTAGAAAATATAATTTTATCTTACTAACGCAAACCAAATAAATGCAAAGTAACCGTATAAATCCGTAAACTTCTTTCGACATTTGAAATTTTAGTATAAAATACGAGTGATGGGGATAAACTACAATCACATTCGGGACAGTTTTTTGTTGAGGATGCAGGTACCCAACGCTTGGCGTTGCCATTTGCCAAAGAGAAAGAGAAATGAGAAGACCAAGGATATGGCTGGGCGCGAGTCGGGAGCGCCTCCAAGCGATCACAACGTCGGCAGCGAACGCGGGTTCGCAATGAGCGACGACGAGCTAGGCCAACAAATGGTGCGCTCCAGAATACGCGAGCTGAAAACCATGGAGCAGAGTATTCAAAAAATGATCAAGCACTCGTAAAAGCTGCAAGTCGCACATGAAGAATTTCTGCAGAGACCAGCGTCCCGATATGTATGAGCTCGCGTCATCCATAAACGAACAACCAATCAGCCGTGACTCTACGTGGGCGTTTAATACGCTCTTTCGAGCATGCTGCGAGATGCTTACGCGCCGCTAGTCGACACCAGCGATAATATATTAAATAAATGCTTTAGTTATCTTTGAATTCCCTGTTTTAAAGTATGCAACTAGTTCCGAATTGGTCTCTTCGACATCTTCGTCTACTGGGTTTTGCATGATAGTCTTGCATAGAATAATCCACAGTATGCGCAGCCTCATCACTCGGACGTAATCCGTGGTCGGCACATGCTCTTGGAACCTGAATTCGTCATGCAGCAGCGAATAGACTTGGCCAATGATCATGACTCCACAGCTCACTCCGTCGGGTTGTTTTGGCTGAAGGATCCATTCTTCAGTCGCTTCAGGGAACGCAGACGGTTCACCGCTGGCGAGGTGCCACTTTCTTAAAAAAGGCTCGAGCTGTTCATGCCACATGTCTTGCATTGTAGGTCGGTAGGTGGATCTGCATAGCGGTTCGTAGTGGTGCACTGTGATTCGTGTGGGGTGCACCAGATTGACAATAATCACACCCCAATGTATCTCACTCAGGTGGATAGGAAGCACGACGTACTCCGTTGCCGATATTTTCTTGGTAGGCAGCTTGGGTTCACCAAAAGTAAATACCAGAGAGTTGATCAGGACACAATCGTTCATCGAATCGCAAATGGCCTGGAAAGCAAACTGTACAACGCCATCGTTGAGCATACTGTCGCACGCCAGATATCCAATGATTTCCTCAAAGTTGATCCCAAAACTTCTGGACTTGAGCACAAATCGCGTTCGCATCGCCGCACATTCATATTTTGAGATCACCCCCAGCGCGAGATGTTGCAGATGCCGAGACTCTGTATCATTGTGTATCGCGCCGCGCTCCGAAAAATGGACAGCGATTTCGGAACAGAACAATTCTGGCAAATTCTGCACGTTAACATTGGCCCAGTCCGCGCAAAGCCATCGCATGTCTGCAATCCACCGGCCACATCGATTCTTGCATTCGTAGAAGTGACTCATCGTGAAAAGATAGCAGCTACAAACACCATGGGAAAAAAATGAGCAAATTAGAAAAGCAACTTTAGCCATAAATGCAACTTGGAGCTTACCTTGAAAAAGAAACAAGATCTGGGTCCAGTGATACGACGATTTCTTCATTCTCTGCATTCACTACCTCTTCGTTCCGACGCGAAGTGAAGTACGCCGATGATTTTCGTCGAGTTTTCTCTTCCTCCACGGCACTGAGCATTCGCTTGAGCAACGGTGTCGGCACCACAAAGTTGAATGCATACTTCGATGGGTCGATCACCTTTCGAGCGCATTTGGCCTTTCGCGTCTTCAAATGCGGCTCGTCCATCACAACTGGGTATTCGTCGAGAATGTCTTCGACATTCTTGAGATACCCTGTGTGCAAAGCCCACTTTACCAATTCAGGGAGTTTCACGGACAAGTCGCTCGGGTAGCATGTGATTGCTTTTCGTTTCCCCTTGCTTTTGCCAGCCCTGTTTGCTTGCCTGGCGTGTGCGCGCTGACCTCTTTGCTGGTGGTAGTTGAAAAATGTCGATGTATCGTGGTTTCGCTACCGCTGCCTCGTCTCTCAACGACGGCGCAAAAGGGTCAAAATTGATTGTTGTTGCCACTGTCGGAGCTGCGCTGGACGCGCCTACAACGACAGACGCATCTGGGACGTCGACTATGACATCAGCTGGGTCTGCGTCGTAGTCCTTGTCGTGGATTCCTTCAGCGTCGAGCTCATTCATCAAATTGAAATTTTCCATCGCATCGGCCGGATCAATCACAGTGTCCGTGTCTGTGTCGCTGTCGGTGACACCGTTGCTACTAGTCGCCTCGTCGGTCTCTACATGCTCTCCTTGCATGGCGTTGCTCACCACGTCTTCCCATACCTTGAATTGCTTGTAAAGGTTGTTATGCGCTAGATGCATCAGGTGCTGACACGGAAGCTGGTAGCTAGAGTAGAAGAGGCATGTGCATGTCCACATGAGGTCATCGCACATGAAGACCCGGCCGAAAACACATACGTCCCACTCCCATGACCGAAGTTCGTCCTGCGTACATGAAGCCACCTTGGCGATCGCGCCACAGCTTTCCCACTGCGCTTGGATCTTTTCCAAGGCAAAATCGGCTAGCCGGCCTGATACCCGGCGGAGAAATCTTGGGATGCTGTCTGGCATGCGCAATCGCGTTTGGTGCCTCCGTATCGCTGTTCCAACTTGTCGCAGCACAGTGACTTGATGGCCAAGCACACCGGCTATTGTCTTATCCAGGGTCGTGTTCTTTCCGAGCACCATTTTCAGCTGGTTCCAATTTGACTCCACGCGATTTGTTGTAGTATTGCCTGCCGAGAAATACGTGCTTCTCGCAAAGTTGGCCCACATCGAACAACAATTTTTCCAGCTTTTGTTAAAATAGTCGAGCACGCCCTGACACTTTTCGGTGGCATAGTACTTGGCGAGCCCTTCACACGATCGCATAAACGCTGGCCTAGTCGTACTAGAGGCAATGTACATGGGCCCATACAATATATTGTGAGAAGTGGTTGAGGACAATGCAAAAAAAAAATCATACCTGTATATCATTTGAGTGATGATGTCTTCAATTTCGTCACGCTGATTCACCTTGAGGTTGTACTTTGGCTTCTGCAGCAGCTTCTTCCAATAAGTCAATGTATGGAATTGGCACAACAATACATTTGAGCCGGGGAAGCATTCCTCGAGCACGCGACACTCGGTGAAGTCTTTGTCTATGGCAAGCGACTTAACTTGCTGCCACAACCTGTTCTTCGACTTGAAGAACTCCATTATTTCCCATATGATGTCTGCTGTCTCGTTCAGTGCAATGAAGTCGAGTACGGGGACACCTTTACCAGTTGCGCTTGTCGCGACCAGGCTGCCTTCACGTAGACAATATCAAAATATGAGATAATTTTGAAGTAAAGTTGCAATACACAAATTAGGTTGCTTTTCAATTCCACTTACCAAGATGGTACCCCAGGTTATTGGTACCATGTGTCCAATCCATCACCAAGCTCTGCCCCCACTGCTCATAGCACTTGCTTCTGCACGGCCATTTGCAAGACAACGGCACAGGTAATGTCCATCTGGTCTTGGACCAGCAACACCTCGTTCCCTTGCTTTCGAACAAACGCTTCAATCATGTCTTTAACACGATCTTCAGCAGTGGTGCCACCGAGCATCCGACGCAACAGATTCCGGACTTGTTGCGGATGAACGACGTGGCCCGGTACACAAATAAACATTGTAATACTCATTTAGTATATAGTGTAACTCACACCAAAGCAAAAGGCGATCTTTTACTTCTCACCCAAGTTCTCCCTCAAATACTCTGTGAAATTTCTGGTACCCGCACTCGCATTCGCCAACACCGTGACGACGTCCATCACCTCCTTGTTCTCAGCGATATCGCTCGTTTTCACCGCCGTGTCACTTTTCCCAGTTGGATGATTGTGCGTTGAACTCTGAATCAAATGCAAGGTATGACACCACATATTACAGATAGCAACATTAAACAAGAGCGGCACCGCACATTGTGTCATGTCGAAGAATCTCACCTCCTCGATCAGAATTTCCCCGTTAGAGTTCTCGGTCGCTTTGGCAACTCTCGTAGTGGACCGTGCGTCACATCCGGTGTACCGGACAGCGTGGTCCCGTTTGCCTTCGCCTCGAGGTCGCTGAAACACACCGTGAGTGCAGCGGTGCAGCTTGTAGCTCCACTCAAACAGCGCTGGTATCTTCTCGCTATTTTTACTAATAGAAATGCAGACGTACACGAAAAGCAACTTTAGTGCCCAAAAGCAACCTTACAAATGAAAAGCAACATAACGGCATACCTGTTGTAAGTGGCTGTTTTTCCCGAGTCATGGACACGAAAGCGCAGTGAATGAGTGGAGCAGTGCTCTGCTAGGGCCTCGTGAAAGTCGTTCCACGATCTGAATTGATTCGCGGGCAAGCAGGGAACTCGGTTGACGGTCGCGTCACGAGATTGTTCCATTTGCATCCTTTGCTGCTACGTGGCGCTTTTTCTGCGGCGTGGGCGCCTTTCCTCGTCAACGCCTCGCGCAGACTCAGCTTCGCTTCCACTGATATCGGTGGATTGACGTCTCCTTTTTTGGTTCAACATTGCTACTAGCAGAAATAAAAAATCAACGCAAGGGTTAGATCCTGAAATAATACACACATTCGATCACTT
>JAADVP010001186.1:0-10197 GCA_023335675.1 Globisporangium solare | reverse complement strand
TGGGTGAACCGGGACATGAGCCCAACACTTGTGTGGCTCGATCAAGAAGGAAAAGGAGGCATCAAAGTGCCAAGTGGAAAAGGCGAGCGATCCATTGTGTGCCACATCGGCGGTGCAACTGGCTTCGTCCCCGGGGTAAAGCTTGTCTTTCGGGGGAAAAAGTCCCTCAAAGACTCCGATTACCACAGCGAGATGAATACCAGCGTGTTCCTCGACTGGATGGAGAAAAGGGTCCTTCCAAACGTGCCAAGAGGTTCTGTCCTGGTACTCGACCGTGCAACCTACCGCACTGCTCTGACGCCGGAATCTAGGCCAGCACGCTCGGACTTTCGCAAGGCTCAACTCGCCGAGTGGCTGGCTGAGAAAAAAGTGCAGTACAAAGGATTCTCAACTGTTGCCGACTTCATGACCCTTACTTGAGTTGAGCTTGCCAGCATTTTCAAGCTAAACAAGCCACGGCCAATTTACGAGGTGAGTGTGCTGGCGCAAGGCTTTGGGTGCGAGGTCATTTCCTTCCGGTTGCCCATCCGGAACTCAATCCGATCGAGATGGTCTGGGCTGGTTTGAAGGGGTATATGGCGAAAAATAATCGAGATTTCTCCCTTGCAAAGGTGGAGGAGCTCAGTCATGAGTATCTGCAGTCATTCGATCAATCACAGTGGCGAAAATACGTTGCCCACTGTATCAGTGTAGAGGACAAATACTTGTCTGTGGCGGATGACATGTCCGTAGAGTGATGCTTTCGTAAAAATGCTATAATTTTTTAACCGCTTGCTCAATTTCAATGCCTTTTGCCTCAATATGTCAGGAAGTCACCCGATCATCTAATTCCACCCTGTGTTTTCTAATTCACGCGAGTTACATATCTATTTTGGCTAAAATCTAGGTGACTTATTAACTGAGACAGGGTTTAGTTCATTCCAATCTCTATTCATGTCGCTTAAAACATACGGGAAAACGCTGTCTACAGTTTAACAATACTGTGACACACAGCTTAGTCACACATAGGTGACAATCACATGCGTACCACTTCTTGTCAGAACGCTCGGTCCCCGGTCCCCGCTCTCTCCTTAAGGTCTTGAACGCTTGTCGTGGGACTTGGAAATTCTGTACTGATATTGACTACAGTAATCCCGCACCAAGTTCACACCGTGGTTTTCTTATATTCATGTAAAATCTGATAGTGCTCATATATAAAGTTTCACGTTCACATTGACAACTATCCATTATAAATGAATTGCATACATTGAAATATAGGCGCGAAACGAAAAGAAACGAGCCATTGGGGCCAGTCGAACGAAGTACAGCACTCAACAAGTCTGGACAGCGCAAGAACACTACAGTAGCGAGAAATGTTATTAAGGCGCTCTATTGCTATTGCTTACAATTGCTCGTTCCGAATACCACGGCACGTTTGCAGCCGTTGGATGCAGGCATCGCCCACGCTTTCAAGGCGTGCTACAACAGGCGAAAGAACGAAGCGGCTGCCAAGCACGCCAGCTGCGACGCTGGCGAGCCATAAGAAGTCGACGGTTTGACAGTAATTCTGTGGGCTGTTCAAGCTTGGAGCGATGTTCAGCCCCAGTCCATCAAGAACTGTTAGCAACACACGAGGGTGATGCCATCGCCGTGTATATATGCGTATGGAGATCGCGAGCGAGGGTACAAGAGTGGTGGGATTAAGAAAGCTGAAGAGGTTGCATTGGTGCAGACGAGTAAGATTAATAAACGCCTAATCTTTACTGTATTAAGTAATGGCGTTGCACTGGTGTATAAATGTAATACCCTCTCTAATTCGTTGAGTACTACTGTAGTGAACTTGGTGCGGGATTACTGTATCTTCGATGTACTTTCCCGAAGTCTGATTTCTGTTCTCATAAAGAGAAATATGCATATACACAGTTTGCATAAAGACAGGTTCTACTGTATATTATTATAAATTTATAAGAGAGGCATAGACACTCAATATATTGCGATTCTATGCGCAAGGTAGAAATATCGTTGTTTGAGTGGTAAAAAATAAATTTATTATTTTTGTTTCTGCGGCAAACTTTTTAGCAAAACAAAATTTTACATTTTCGGCACAATGCATGCATTATTTGGAAACCGTGAGCTCAACGCTGCATTGTGTTCATTCTCCTAGTCGTCAGATTTCCTTCTGTCGTGCCAGGAGCAAATTGTGCAGACGGAAGCGGTTCCCGCATTTGTGTTCGAAGGGAAACGTGCTGAGGGCGGGACATTAGTCTCGGCCAGTGTCAGCCATGAAAAGAGACAAAGACAGATCACCCAGCCTCGGTAGTTCGAGACCATTAAAACTCGCCTTCAACAGACGTCCACTTATGTTCACTAGAATATTGTTCAATAAGTACTGCTCTGCAAAAATCTGGTGCTCTCCAGAGTAAACACGCCCATGTTTAAAATGACATAATGCTGCGTACCAAATAGACCACGGTATCAAAATTACAGCATACGCTTCTAATGTTTTCCATTTAGTTGGTTAGCCTAGGAAATAGAAGCAACTGGATTTCTCGGGCGAAACACTGCAAATACAATCATCACCAACTTTCAGCACTCTAGTTCTTCTTCTTGCACGCCTTTGGGGTGGTCGCTGGAGTCGAAGCAGGCGCTGGGGCGGTGGTCGACGCACTGCCATCAGCGGCAGAGGCACTGCCATCAGCAGCCGAGGCACTACCCTCAGTCGCTTCATCACCAGTCGCCGAATCGTCAGCGGCAGAAGCACCAGAGCCACCACCAACGGAGACGCTCTTTTCAATCGACACGCCGTTGAAGCGCAAAATATCCTGCTTGGCGGCCATCACAGGGTCGCTGCCGTCGTCCGAGAGCGTGAGCATGCCGTAGTGGAACTCATAGTTGCTTGGGAACTCGGTCACAGTCGTGTGGGTCGCGGCCAATTTGAGCTCGGCATTGCCCTTACTCGTATAGAACTCGAGGTGGGAACCCGAACCAGACGCAGGCTTGCTCACAGCGATGCCGAAGTTGTACCACGTATCGGTCTGGAACTCGGCCTCCCACTTGGAGTCCCACGTACCGTTGTTCAGGTAAATGATCTTTGGAGGGTTCATGGCAGCGTCGATGCGGATCTCGAAGATGTGCGTCTCCGGGAAGATGATCTGCCACTGGTACTTGTTGAGGAACGCTTCGTCCTTCTTGACACTCGCGCGGAAGAACGTCTTGCCGGCGGTGTTGCCCTCGACCATCTGCACCAACTCCGAGCGACGGAAGTTGTTCTGGGTTTTGAAAACCGCATCCTTGTCAACGGCGATGTTGATCACGCCCGTGTCGTCGTTGTACGCTGGCGAACGACCCTTCTGGTCGATCGAGACGTAGTTCGCTGGATCGGCAGTCGTCGAGTCCTTGCGCATGGTGAGGATGTGCGTCATGTACTTGGAGGTCAGTGTCTTAACCGTCAAGTCTTCACCTCGGCCATCCCATGGAAGAGGCTTGTCCTGGGCGTTCACGGACAGCACGGAGCACGCCAACGCGGCGCACGAAAGAATAACCGATGCGAGCTTCATGGTGCTGAGAAGAGAGGAGTTTGGTGCACTTGACAACCCGATGGAAGATTGAAGAATGAACAGCTCAGAGCGACAACGAAAGCGGTAGCAAGGCTGCGAGTGGGCAGTAGGAAATTAATAGCGACGTTTACTGACGATTACGCCCGAATGCGGCAATTCACATGCCGAAGCTGGCCCAGAGCGATCTAGCATATGCGACACAGAAAGCGCGCGTTGGCGCTTTTTCCGCAAACAAGACGCAGTTCTTTGAATACTCTGATTGTACACTGGTCTGCGCGTAGGTGAGACTGCAACATGCGCTTCAACGATATTCCTGCTGCATCTTGAGTGAATAGTCGGGATTTGCTGCTGGCGTGTTGAGCATTTCCACCCTAGCCAGCGTCAAGTTCCTGCAACTTTAATTACACAAGGAAGAGCGACAAACTGCTGCGTAAATTTCAGCTCTTGTGTGTATCGCACGCAAAAAAGCTGGTCTCCAAAGTAAACTACACGATAAATCTGGTTGCAGGAGCCACATCGGGAGGCTTGAGCCTCGAGGCACTCTCCCTGCGGCAATCCGCCCCATCTGGACGAAACAACGCGACAACAGATGCACAAGATCCTTTTTGTGCTTCTCCAGACGTTCGTTTGGCGAAAGCCGCGCCGTCACATACAAAATTTACAACCCCGTGCTGGTTCTCTGTTCCAGCTAGGACCATCTGGTGTGACGTTTGCTTGCCGGATTTGATTGCCACAGAAGTTCTGCTGCAATCAAGCTTTGGGTTCTGCGGCAGAATCCAACGCTGCTACTGCCAAAAATATATATTGAGCCAACGCACGCATCAATCGATTGAACGGATGCTACCAGTAGTGATGTACTGGTACGATAAAACGGATCCCCCAATACGTGGAAATTACCAGGCGACATTGGTGTTGTGCGTGAATTTATCACCAGCTCGACCCAGCCAATGCTGGCTGCTGAGAGTGTATTTCCGTACCACGAGTCGCTACGTTTGACGTTTTCGGTAGTCAAAAGATTCCAGTCCGACGTAGTACAAGAACACTTGATCTTGGCTGAGACCGTAAAAATCTCAATCCCATGCTCTCACTCCGAAATTCGTTAATGATGATGTTTGGCTATTTTCGTGGTGAAATCAATCTGACAGCGCATTGCTGCAGGAGAGTGAGCGGCGCACGTCACTACAAATCGCTATCTTGTGCGGCCGTAATCGTCTGCCAGTGAACTGAGCTGCTCAGGAGTGAGTACGAAGAGAATCAGTCAGTTGAGATGAAGGTGAGGAGCGCCAATGGCACAGCCGCCAGCAGATGAGTCTCCCCAACCCACTTTACGACATACGACGAGGTGGCTTCGCACGGAAACGAGCATCTTTCTGAGAAAAGATTGCGCTTCTGCGTCAGCGTCGGACGAGGTGGGAGCCACACGCTTCTCGGTGGGGACAGCAAACAACGAGAAGGGCAAAATACTAAACTTCGGTGCGGACGACGAGCGCCAACCCAAAACTATTATCCACAAAAACAACTACACACGCATTGAGGCTACAGCGCGTGATGTTGCTACAACGAGTTACGTCGATTTCTTGGTCTTGCACGACGACGCAGGTTTTGGGGTTTTGGTCTTCTTCGTCTTTGGCGTCTTCGTTGGCTTTGGAGTCTTGGTCTTCTTCGTCTTCTTTGGCTTTGGGGTCTTGCCGGTCGACGTCGAAGGCGACACAGTTGGCGTCGTAGCACCCGCCGCAGGAGCAGCACTCGAGGCGGTAGGGGTGGCGTACTCGTCGTCAGCCGAGGCAGCAGCTGGAGCTGGGGTCGCGTACTCGTCATCACCCGAGGCAGCAGCAGGAGCTGGGGTAGCGTATTCGTCATCGCCCGAGGCAGCAGTCGAGTCGTCAGCACCAGAGGCAGAAGGCGCAGCCGCAGCTGGAGCAGTCGTCGATGGGGCAGACGTCTTTGGCGCCGTAGTCGACGGGGCAGTGGTCTTTGGAGCCTTGCTCGTTGGAGCTGGGGTTTCCTCGTCCGCGTCACTGGCAGCAGGAGAGGCAGCCGCCGAGCCGCCGGCCGTGACCGTCTTCTCAACCGACACGCCGTTGTAGTCCAGGATGTCACGCTTGCCGGCAACCATCTTTGGAGCGCTACCGTCGTTCGACAACGTGAGCATACCGTAGTGGAACTCGTAGTTGCTTGGCACGGCGCCAGTGTATGGCACCGATTTGGTCAGCGCCAATTGGCTGCTTCCCGTACTGGTGTACAACTCAATGGCACCCGAGCCGACAGCGATACCAAGGTTGTACCAGGTCTTCAACTTGAACTCGGCTTCCCACTTCACATCCAGCGACCCACCGGTGTAGAAGATGATCTTCGGTGGCGTCGTGGTCGCGTCGATGCGCACCTCGAACAAGTGCGACTCTGGGAAGATGACCTGCCACGAGTGCGCGTTGACCCAGGCCTCGTCCTTCTTGACACTCGCGCGGAAGAACGTCTTGCCCGCGGTGTTTCCGGCGACGTTCTGCACCAACTCCGAGCGACGGAAGTTGGTCTGGCCGCCAAAGATGGCGTCATTGTCCACGGCGATGCTGATCACACCCGTGTCCGAGTTGTACGCAGGCGAGCGGCCCTTCTGGTTCACCGTGACCCAGAGCGCCGGGTCCTGCTTGGCCGCGCTCTGGCGCTGCTTGAAGATGTGCAACATGTACTTGGATTCGAGTGTCGCCGCCGTGAGGTCCTGGCCTCGGCCATCCCAAGGCAGGGGCTTGTCCTGCGCCGCCACGCCCGAGGCGAAGAGCGCGCACGTGGCCGCCGCAGCAGACAGGAGCACCGACGTGAACTTCATCGTTCCCTCTCGAGTTCCGTAACTGGAGCGCGGAAGATTGGTGAATGAGTGGTGCAGTGGATGCCCGAGATCTCTAGAGGTCCATTGCCCCCGCGTGCAATAGAAACTCGAAACCATGCGGCCCGCGACGGCGCGATTCTCCCAGCCATGTGGGTGGGAGGAATCGCGCGGGGTGACCAGCTGGCGGATAGCCAACAAGAGTCGGTAGACCTCTCCTTTTGCATATTTGGACGATGATCGACTTCCGTCCGAAGCCGTCAAATGATTTGGTAGCGGCTTATCAAGGACCCCTGTGCGTGCATAAGATAGTGCAATTGCATTTTCATTTCGGGGAGCTGGGCTCATCCATTCATGCAATTATCGAGCCAATTTTATGAAGAACTGTAGGGACGTTGTCGGGTTGTCGCGTGAGAGGGTACGCCACTTTTTCACAGGAACCAGATGGCGCGCTCGTGACGCCCCTCTCCCTTGCTGGCAATTGTCAACGCAGTGGATGGCTGCGTCCAAAACTAAGAACCAGGGAGTGTGAAGCAAATCCCGATCTCGGTCTGCCAAGTTTCCCTGGATTCGTACTGATTCCAAGGCAGGAAACTTTGCAAGTCAATACAAAGCCGGTCGTGGATAAGCTGCAGCATCTATCATGCAGCGAGCAACGGTAGGTTACACGCTATCTCTTGTATCATGCATCCTTGTGTAGTCGGCAACGGTATTTACACGACGAGGATATGTTGGAACATACAAAGAAAACTGAGTCTCTCAAAAGCCAACGGTTCATCGCTCGAACGCGGCGATGTTGTTCAGGTACACGACTTCCTGGCCCTGGCCGCTTGCGTCGTAGCCCCATAGATCGCCTCGGACCCAAAGCGCAGCAGCACTTGCGAGGATCTGCTGAAACTCAGTCGCGGAGACGGGATTTCCCGATGGCTCCTTGATCCACCCAAAATCTTCGCGCAGCACCACAGCGTAGGATGTCCACTCTGTCGCCGATGGCAATGGGAACGTGCCCAACGCGAGCGAAATGTGGTTCCCAGCATCGTCAAACAGTGCGAGTTGTCTGCGTCGTGATCGAGGAGATCCATTGACACTTGGCGCAAGTGTCCACCATACGCCTTGCGAAGCTGGACAAGCAACTCGGGTGGCGCTGTGAAATGCCAAATGTTCGAGTACACTTGGGCGCACGGAAATGCAGGCGAGATGCTCGGCAAAATGTTGTTAACCAGACAAGACGGCGAGGGTAACGCAGCCCCGCAATGGAGAAAGCCAATGTGTTCCCCGGCTTAGCCTTTTGTCGAGATGTCGTTCACAAAGCGGCCGCGCTCCAGGAGGTAGATCGTGTCAAAATTCCATCCAAACACGAGGCCGTTGCTGACAACCTGCAATGGCCACAACAACTCCCTTCGCAACTCGGTCAGCGAGAGTATCCTCGACCACAAGTGGACGTGCTGAAGATCTCCGACAAATCCACTGTCACGCTCGATTGTACATTCAACTCCCGGATTGGCACTCGTGCCATCTATTGCATTGGACTCGACAGTCGTAAGGCACGGATCGAATGGGCCCGATCGCGCGAGACCACCCGCGATGACCACGCCGCTGCGATTCAGGCTTTCGCCAACTCGGTACGGGCCGCCATCGAATGCGAGCACCCCATTGTCATACACAAGAACACGGCCATCTTCCGTGTTCCAAGTGACCAGAATGAAATGCCACTCGCCGTCGCTGACATTGACAAACGTTGCCACGCCGTCTCTGCTCGACCTGGAGTTGATCATGAGCTCGAGATTTGCAGGGTTGCAAATCCCAAACGGGATCGCTCGCAGTGTATCCGAGGTCGTCGCATACGACACAATACACGCGGACGGACTTTTCGATGTGGTTCGCACCCAAAACGAGATCGAGAATGCCTAGAGATGGCAGCAACATACAAGCAAAGAGACGTAAGCGCGCAGAATGATATCCTGGGCGAGAGTGAGTTCGTAGGCACGTACGTCATTTGGGAAAGCGTTCAGCGCAGTCTGGCTAACCACGTAGTCCGTGTCACCGTTCAGTCGAAGCACATTGTTCTCTGATGCAGGCGTTGTGCTGGAACTGGGTCGTAAACTCAAACCCCCCTCCAACATCACACGCATACGCACATTCTCCAGTCGGGGACGCTCGGTCGCACTTTTCATTGTACTCATCTTCTCCGAACACAGCGTCTACCGAGAAGATGCCATTTCCATCCACGCGCAGGACGTTTTTCCCATTGCCAACGACACTTCACTTCTGCAGGTCGCCTTGCTTCGGTGCTTTCGCTGGAAATGTGCACTGCACAAGCTCGTTGTCATCGCCATAGTCATAAACGCGCACAACAACCTCAGGGGTAGTACCTAGAGCTGTTCCAGGTGTCCCTGGGTCTGTTAGCCTCATCGTGAAGTACTCAAAGTGGCCTTCTTTCTCAGCGTCATCCAAGATCTCTACCTCAATGAATTTGGCCGCATCGCCAATTTCAAAACGCAGGAAGATCATATTTGGGCTATCTTCTGCAGCTGCAGGCAGGAGGTAATCTTGATTGTACGTCGCTGTTTGCCGCAACGGGTCAAGTTGAACCACAAGCGTAACAATGCTGTCTCTGCCTTGCAAGCGCAGCACGGGGACAACCAGCTCCGGTGTGTTTTCCGTGACGCTGTACACACTACGAACAAAAGTGAACAACCCGTAGCGCTGGTACCCGAGGGCTTGAATGGTTATGGATGTGGGTGCTGACGATGGTGGTGTCGTCGTTGTCACAGCAAGCGCGTTTTCGGAATTGACCAGCGTGATTATGTCGCTTTTTAGCAAGTCGCTTTGGGGATCGGCTAATTGTGTGGTCAAGTCCTGGACGATTTCATGGACTAAGGGGTCTGCTAGATTTTCCGACGGCAAGAGCTGGAACTTCACGATCACGGACCCTTCAAGAAGCTCCAAAATCTGGACACGGGTTGGGTCGATGCCCAGTGAGTACGCTATCGTCGACACAAACGATGTCTTGAATTGGGTTTCAGCTACAGAGCCAGGCGGTATGTCGTTGATGTTTTTGTCCAGTTTGAGCGACACGGTGGCAATATCACGGTTCACCGTGAACTGACCACTGTTAGACGCTTCGCGCTCGCCATCGAACTCGGAAAGCAGAGACGATTGGCTGCTGCTACTATTACCAGTGATCGCGCTTGAAGACGAATCCTTTATCGGGGTGCTGGAGAAGAGCTTGAACGCATGGTTGAGGAATTTGTAGCACAAGATCATTCCTGACGTTTCTTGGACGAATGTGTAGCTGGCTAATCCATTGATCACATAGCTCGTCGAGCTCCCTCCAATCGCCGGAAGTGTATCGCAATCCGAGTCTGTGACTGCGTCTTGCGCCGATATCCACTTTGCGGTATCAAAGTCTTGGGTCCCAACGCCATCAAATTGGAACGTCATCACGCTTCCTAGGGTTCCAGGCTCCGCTTGCAGCAACTCAACTTGTTCGATGTTGCGCACTTCGCACAAGACATCCCCAAACATGAGAGAGTCGTCCATGTTGCCAAATCGATAGCACAGCTTCCAGGTCGATAGACTAGACGACGATGTCGCTCCGTTGGTTGATGCCACAAATTTCACGCTAAACGTGGCGGCCCCTCCTCGTGCAATCGGCGTCGTGGATTTTGAGGTCGATATAACGGAGCTTTGCATCACACTGGTGGTGTTGCCCGCTGCCGACGCGGAGCATCTACCTGCTTTTCTTCGACGGAGGGTCGAGAGGCAACCCCGGACCAGGGGGGGCGGGCTCTGTCCTCGTGCGCCTCGACACCGACTCGCACGCAGCCGAGATATACT
>JAADVP010001185.1:0-10197 GCA_023335675.1 Globisporangium solare | reverse complement strand
TGGATATTGGCTACGGCTTCAAGGTGTACTTCTACATGCAAGTGATGCTGATTTTGGTGAGCAGTGCTGCGATCGGTCTTGGCTACTTGATCATCAGCTTGATTCGTCGCGTGTGGCTTGCGTGGCTCATTTACGCGATCGCGATCACTCTGTTTTTGATCTTTGGTGGCTTTGTCATCAACGTCAAGGATATTCCTGATTACGTGGTTTGGATCCACTACATGTCACCAATCAAGTATGCCTACGAAGGTTTGATGAAGATTTACTGGGTACGCGTTGCCAGCATCGCGTGTGATACGTCCGTGGGAAACTGTATCGCCCGAACTGGTGCTGAAGTGCTGACGTACTACAGCATGCGCCACCGCTCTGCATTGGCGGATGGCTTCATCGTGTTCGGCATCAATGTTCTGTGCCGCTTCATCAGCGTCATCGCGGTCTGGTTCCGTCTTCGCAACAAGAACTAGAAGCGCACAAATTACATATTTTGCACATCTGCATTTACACACCAAAGAAAATGATGCATACTACATGTGATACAATAACAAATTCAAACATGCATTTTTGTAAATCAAGCGTCTGGCATTTCTTGTCATGGATGACGTTTGCTTGTCCAGCTTGCTGTCCATTGCTCAGTAGCAGCTTTGACAAAGTGGCGTGCGGGCCTACAGCGCTTCAAGAACGAGATCTTATCAGGTTCCAGTGCAAAACAGCAAATTGCGACGGTTTTCTTTTTAGTTGAAGAGGAGCGCAGTCCGTTGTAACATCGCAGACACCCCTGCGCGTCCAACAAGGCCTCGCTCGGTAGGCTCAGCGCCGACGCAAAGAGCGAAGTCCTGCCAGCCTTCGTCAAATTGGATACATTTGTCGTCAAAGACAGCATCACGCTAAGATTTGTCAAAATCCGCAACGTATGGTGATGATCGACACTACTGTAAGTGTACCAGCACAGTTGCAGTACTGTAGCCATTACAATCCATCAATCGGTTATTTTTAAAAGCAGACAACCAGTTATGACTATTTAAACCGGCGATTTAAGCTGTGGCATGAACAACTAACCGTGCACATTGTGCAGCGAACAATAACCGGTTACATAACGGTGCTGAACAGTATTTTTGACTTCACCAACGGACGCTGTAGCAGTATCTATAGGTCGCACGAAGGTAGCTGAAGCCACCTTTTTTCAGCCAATAGTCGCCTTTCAACACATCCGTTACGCTTATTTTTGCCCAGTAATAGTGTCCCGAATCAGACTTCCGTCAGCAACTCTCCACCAAAAGGTCGACGACAAATCAGCAGAACAAAGCGTGAGTCATGCGAGTTGCAGCCGCGCTGTCCACGGCCGCAGCGGCCACGGACCTGCGAATCAACGGCTGGTATCCGTGCACGCTGTCGGAGCCCGTGCCTTTTGCGCCGCTGGCAGCCGAGATCGCCTTCGAGTGCGCGCAGGTTGAAGTGCCGCTGTGCCATCCTGACATCTGCTCGAGCAACAAGACCATCGAGGTGTTCGTCAAGCGGCTGCTGGGCAGAGAAGGCGGCATTCGCACAAAGCCCTTCTGGGCGTATGATAGCAGCTCGTCATCGGATGGCGAGGAGAGGGAAAGCGCAGTCCGCTGACAAGGTGACGGCCGGCGACCCGGGCAAGAAGAGCGTGTGGTTCCTCCAGGGCGGCCCCGGCGCATCCTCCGCAGACAGTGAGAAGCACAGCCGACGTTGCTCCAGATGTTCAGGATGGTGCCAGTAACTCACTTTGCTTGTTGGAACTTTGTAGTGGAGATCGCGATGCTGACCGTGTACTCGTTGGCGAATGCGAGTGTGAACGTGTACACGATGGACCATCGCGGAACGGGACGAAGCCACTTTCTGCAGCGCGAGGACGCGCAGGCGTTGGCGGATGGAAGCCCCAGTGGCACCCAGTTGGCGTTAGAGGAGTTTCCCGCCTGTATTGCCGATGTCATGTTCCAGATCGACGATCAGACCGCAGCGTTCTCTGTGACGAGCGCGGCGACAGACCTCACGTTCCTGATCGACTCCTTTCATGAGGCAGACGACGACGAAGTGTTCTTGTATGGATCAAGCTACGGCACTTATCTCGTGGAGCGTGTCGTGCATCTGACCTCAGACAAGGTGAAAGGCTACCTTGTAGATGGTGTGGTCTCGGAATCGGGTTCGTCTCCTGCGACACGACTTCAGTTCTCACACTGGAACCGCAACATCTTGCCACCGTCGAAGCGATTCCTGGAACTTTGCTATGAGCAAGGAGATTGTCCATTGAAGTTCAAGTCGAAGGAGACTGTGCTGGAGGACGTTCTTGCAATGTACGATGAGATTGACGGTGGCATTGAGAGCAACTCCTGTGCCGAAAGTCTGATGTTGTTTCTTAAGGTCGAGACTCCATCGTACGCGCTCCGTGAGTTCTTCGGGCTGCTGGTTCGAGATACGTGGAACTGCGCTCTCGTGCCATCGTTGCTGGTTCGAATCCATCGATGCAACGATCAAGATATCGAGGAATTGTCGATAGTGATGGATGTGTTGATGGGATCATTAGTCAGTTCGTACGAGTCCAAAGCTAGCCAGAAACAATCCTCGCTAAAGCGCCAGTCGCCACTCCGTAGGAACGGCCGCCACCATGCCCAGAAAAAGCAGAAGACATATCCTTCGCCTTCGTCGATGCTGCTCCCTGATCCGATCAAGGAGATGAGTCCGCTGGTATACTTTTTGATTGCGTTCTCAGAGCTGTGGAGTTCCCCAATGCCCAGCTTGGATGAGCTGGAAGGGTATTTTAAAGACGGCGTTTTCTCGGAGGACGCGCTCAGCGTCGAGATTTGTTGCCTGCTCACGGGCAATTGGAACCCAGACGCAGACGAATCCAGTCGAGACCCGGTTTGTGAGGAAGTGCTGCAGCGTCAGACAATCATGAATGGCGTTCAGGCGAACGTATCCCTAGCAACGAAAGCGTTTGTGTACAAGCCTGACCGATTCTGGAACAAGACGGCGTCCCTCCCTGCACATGCGAGCGCCCTGTTCTTTGTTGGGGCTCTCGATTTTCAGACGCCAAAGGAATTCACGCTTGCCGAGTTTGAAGCCATGAAAGCTGCGACTCCCGGGGACGCTGCGAGCCAAATGATGCTCATCGAGTCCGCATATGGCACTCACGGCGCCGGTTTGTGTCCGACAACTCCGGATGACGAGACCAACTGCGGTGCAAAGATCATGACGTCGTTCATCTTGAACAGTGGCGACACGTCTAAAGTAGACACGTCGTGCATCAAGGAGCTCCCGGAGCTGTCACTCAGCGACGACACGCTGATGGACTTGATTGAAGAGCTCGCGTACGGCGATCTTATAGAGCTGGCTGGGGAAGACTAGCAAGTGACGCGTGCGAGTTGCTCGAGATATGGACCAATTATTTGTGAAGAAAAACGCGGCACATGAATATGAACGCAGCATGTCAACATCATAAAATGCAATCGGGAATTAATTTCATGCGATTTGTCGAGAAATCAAAGCAGTCTTCGCTTGACCTTGAGAGACAATGCTCAACGGTGGTGTATTTTGCTTCTGCGAGTAGAACGTTCAAAACACGTGTGAAGAGCTGTAGGTTTCTACATGCTGGTACTGCAATCAGAGAATTAAATTATCTGTATAAACAAGTTCGAGCGTCTGCGCGTGCTTATCGGAAATGCCACAAGAGGCAACACGATAGCAAGACGCCAAGAACGAGATTTCGCTGTGGGGTGTGTGTGGATTTCGACCCACTTTGGGTGACGTTTGCCAGCAACGACTGCGAGATCGATGTGTTCGCTTCGGAATTCGGTAATGTCAACGCACTGCCATCGTATCCGCATTGGAACGAATTGGTCAAGTGGAGACATAGGGGCTTGATGGCCCTGGCCAATCTTGGCAGAACTTGACGGATGACATTCGTGCTATTTAGCTGGTGGTGATGAAGGCCCGCTTGGATTGCATCAGCGAATGCGTAGCCAGTGTTTAAGGAGGACAGCGCACTATTCCACGCATGCGCCGTCACTCCAACGCGTTTGAACAAATCAGCGACGGCGTCCACGAAGTCAAGGGAGAGCAGCACAAGGTTGGACTCCGAAGTGATCCAGTTCCCAAGCAGTTCACCACGCAGACACCGCCCCGCGCCAAAGAGGCTTGCAAAGTGCATGATGAATTTGCCGTCGCCGTTCTTGAGAATGAAGTTTTTCACAATCGGGAGTGAACTGATTTGCTGCCACAACGCATCGATGGGTGCATAGCAGACGCCGACGGGTTCTTCTCCTGCGTTTCCAAATAGTTGCGCTGTTATTCCCTGAATCGAGAAGAATCCGAGGCCACTCATCGCGCGACAGCCTTGGGTGTTAGAAATTTGCAGTGCGAGTAGCGCCGTCTCCGGGATGTTCTCCGAGATAAAGGATGTCAGCAGCAAGTACGCGCACGTCTGGGTCACTGGGCGTCCACTAGTTCGACTCACAAAAGTCTTTTCGGAGCACAGCACATTCCCGATGTGGCGCAGCGCCCTTACGACAAATGACGCCAAGTCGAGGCCAAAGAGCGCTGGTATCCACTGCTTCATGGGCTCGCAACATTGGCTCGTCGCCTCCGTTGCTGCGTTGATCACAGGCATCAAGATCTGGTTGATGCACGGTATCCTCGTCTCCAAAAGCGACGGACAGAAATAACGGCGGAAGTACTCGTCGTCGAGCTCTTGCGGTGAGGTCGCGCACGTCCACTTGGTCCAGCGTTGTAAGGCTTCTTCCGATCTCGCCAAGGATACGAGCGCCTCCCAATAATCGATGGACGCGGCGCATTGCGAGATCCAGGGAAACGCCGCATCGAATGCTGCAAACGTCTCGTCCACATCAAGCGCATCGGGCAGCTGGTGTGAATTGGACGCGTTAGCTGACATCGCAATCCGCGATACAAAGCGAATGAGCGTGCTGTCGTTGTCCACCAAACGACGGCAACCAGCACTGGAAGCAAACAGGAGCTGGGTCATCAGCAACAAGATCGCCAGACGTGACACAAGCGACTCCATTGCGCGTGATAAGCTTGTGCAGCGAATACGCTCGATGGATTTGTGCAGAATTGCCTTTTGGAAATGATGCGCGTCCGTATTTGAGCATGTGTGACACATAAACTAATGTTGTGACCTTATCGGCCGAAAATACCAAGTCAGGATAAGATTCTTGGGCACTCCCCATCTGCTGTTTGGGAAGCACGTTCATTCAACTGACCTTGCGTTGCCAATATTCAGCCTAGAGTTTCAGGACACATCTCTTAGTCGATTGCCCAGGTTCTTGCCATTTCTCCACACTGAACATGGCCACACTCATAACATACACCCGCCCAAAAGAAAAGTCTCTGGTGTCTACGCAACATTGGAGTCGGCGATGCCTTGGTATCCTTGTCGACGCATGCGCTCAAGCACTTTTTGCGATCCAACGGTCGCAAGCACCGTGAGAAGACCGCCACATAAGCAGCCAAACACGAAAACCGAGACGCTCGAGGTCTGCGCTGGACTGGTAGCAGCAGCCCACATTATCGTTGACTCTGGCTTCACTTGGTCAGCAAACGGACTCGTGGATGGCTGAGACTTGTTTCCAAAACGCGCCTCGATCAACGCCTCGATCTTTGTGCGTGCCGGCAAATCCACAGTTCTCGCAGTGTTGGATTCATTCAGCAGCGCACCAGTCGCGTCAACGTACCAGTTCCCAAACGTGACCGGAATCAAGCGTCGACTCTGTCGATCAGAGAAATCCAATTGATTCAAGTCGATGAGACGAAGCAGTTGGTTTGTCGTCGATCGAATGTACAGCTTCTTTCGGCCGTGATCGCGCACGATGGACCATTCTGTCGCCTCGAGCGACGGTGGGCGCACCACCGTATTGAGCAAGTGTAGCGTGTCCGAGATCGCGCGCTGCTCCTCCGTGGCGACGAGGTATGTGGCATCAGGAGGCGAGTGTGGGTACCCATACGGCGCAAAGTGATTAAGCGCAGAGAGACGTAGAAAGCGTTCCGTCGGTTGATACCCGCCAGGATAAGTCTCGAATCCGTTCTTGTGCAATTTTTCAAGTTGCTTGTTCAAGGGTGGGTCATTGGTCAAGACAGCGTTCACGTTGTCGTAAAGCGTGACTTCCCCGTGGATGAACTCCAGGACAAGGTTCTTCCCATTGGCATCGTGGATACTGATGTGCAGCGGCGTGCGTCCAAGGCCCGTGCTCTTGCCCAGCAGCGCTGCCACGATACGTCCGTCCGTCTCGGCGATCTGGATATGCTTCAAGCCTTCGTGCACTTCGTCCACCGTCGCGTAGTTGCCCAGAATATACGTGCAGATGGACGTCACGATCGGCTTTGCTGCATCGAGATCCTTGCTGTCTGTCTCGGGGGTCGGGTACTCAGTGGCGACAAGGTACAGCTCGGCGGCTGAGAGTCCCTTCTCGTTCATGCCGTCCGCCGCGATATTGAAGCCAAACATATTGAAGCCGATGAAGCCATACTTGCTCTCCCACTCGTAGTCTGGGCACTCGGGGCAGTTGTACACCGGCAGCTCCTGGAACGACGTCCCTCGCGGGATCACCTCGACCACGCTCGCGAGATCCGCGTCGAAGTCCATCGTGCGCCCGCTCACGACGCTGTCCGTCATCGTGTTGAGCAGGAAGTCGCTGCACGCGTGCGTCCGGGCCCCCAGGAGACCCAGCAGCAGCGCGGAGGCAGCGTGGAGGCGCGCGATCGTCGTCAGCGTCATCTGGAGCGAGCTCTGTGCGTCGAGCGAAATGCAAAGTGCGACGAGAAGAGGTCCCTTTTGGCACGGATCTCAGGACCTACGGTGCCAAATAAAGGTGCGATTTTGGAGCAAAAGTTGGTATACGGTTGAGACCTTCGAGCGTTGTTTTTGGTTCAGGAATGAGTGTTGTACAATCACTCTCTATCGATCGCGAATCAAAATGCGTTGGGATCCATCACGCTGCCACACTTTGGACGCTGCCTGCCGAGACACGATGCGAGCGACCACTGGTTCCAATGTGAAGGCCACTAAACTCGCTCAATGCTACTGGATGCTGCTGAGGAGCAGTGCTGGGATGTGGTACACTTACTCTCATCCCTCGACCCACGAGCAGCAGAACGGATCACTCGCAGGTCAAACGGCTAAACCAATGCTGCACGCACGGCGATTGCCAAATGTCGGTCCAGGTTGTATCCTGGGCGATTGAACTGTAACGCTAAACTGCCATGGTGACAAACCAGAGCGTGCAAGTTTTTGCAATAGATTGTTACTCTGACAGCTTAGTTTTTCATTATCTTGCTCTTACAGTAACGAGACCAATGTTGTGAGACTGCACTTCGGGTCAAACACAAGTCCCTTGAGCTGGTTCTTGTACGAAATGCTGATATCCAGCATCTCCAGTGGTGCCTTCAAGTAGCCAACTTCCGTGATGTATTCATTTTGGCCCGTGAGATGGAATTCGACGGTGCCGAGCGCAATTTGCTTGATCAGGGTACTAACAGCCGCAGAGGTCGACGACGTGAGGGCGACCACGATGTCGAAAAGCTGGTGCGAGTAACCACGTGGGACACCCAGCTCTGGCATGGCCGACATCGCGTACCCCAAGTACTCGTTGTTATAGTAGAGCGACAAGTTGAGTGCTCCGATACCATTCAACCCGACCTGGGCAACATTATGAGCCGACGCGTTGATGCCAATTTTGACGGTGCTCGTGTCGCACTCCTCAACGGTCAGAATGTCGATTACGGGCAGTGGATCTCTGAAGTTGTTCAGTCCACTGACGTCCAATGTGCGCTTGAACTTCAGACCACCCTTCTTGAGACCAAGAGCGTGCGCAGTCAACTTTGCATCGACATCGAGTGAGAGGATCTTATCAGTGACGAGAAGCTTACCCAATTTGGCAAACGCGTCGAGGTTCGTAACTTCGGTGTTGCCTGTGATGAGCAGATCGTACTCTTGCTTGCCAGTCTTCAAATCAAGCGCGGGCAAGTCGAGCGCCGCGAATTTCTCTCCTTCGTACACAAGCTGAACCTTTGTCGCGTCTGTCTTGGCGTGGAAAGAGATGTGGTGCTTCAAGCGAAGGCTGAGGACGACGTCGATGTTGCGCGCGTCCGCTCCCTTCTCGACACCAACGATGTCGAGGTAGTTGAGCGCGACGTGGACCTTGTTAGCGTTGTGCTGGAAGATAGCACCGACAACTGCGAACCACAGGATCAGCAGGATCACACCAATCACGAGGACAACGGAGCCAACAACTGCCGCAAACCATTTGCCCTTGGTCAAGCGCCACCAGAAGAACTTCTTGGTTTTCGCGGGACTCTCGACAGTCCCCTTGAGTTCCTTCTCGACATCACTGCCGGCGACGGTGACAGACTTGAGATCCGTGTCGCGTCGGTATGCATTCGTTGGCGTGTGGACTTCTCCAGAGTATGGTTCTGCCATCTTTGAGGTGTCAGGCTGCAACGAAATGCGCTCGTTCTGGTGCTTGTGTCTTCGTTCTGGTGCTTTGCAGACTCGAAAAGGAAAAATGAGCCGAATGAGAGAGAGAGAGAGAGAGAAACGTAGAGGCGCGTTGGTGGCTCTCGCGTGCTGCTGGGGGGCGGTGTCGCAGCGGTGTTATAGAAAAAAAGGACGACGCATACATATACACTTTTTTTGACTCGGAAGGCGTCAACAGCTTGATGTCAGCAAGGTCCATGTTGCCACGCCGAGAGCTGGCGCGTCAACAGCGCGCGCGATGACGCACCACACTGCCTTTCGATGTTGATGCAGATTAGTAGCCTATTGAGCGGGAATTTTATCAAATTCTAGATGTTGATGCAGATTATTAATGTCCGAGTTTCACGGGCTACCCGCAGATGCCACCAGTCCGTATTCGCTTCAGGTGCGTTCACACAGCAGCAGCATCGATGGTTGGTTGCCACGTAGACCTCCCCGCACCCAGCAAATATCCTCCTACTGTATGATACCCTGTTGAAATCGTTCAGATTTTCATAACAGTTTCTGAGTGGCTGAAATCGCTAACCAGGTATTTGGAAAGCAACATTCGCACACACACTCGAGCTCTCCAGCACTTGCACTTTCGAAGTGATCACATCAACCCCGTCGTCTACGTTCAACCATCGCGACTCGTTTCGGCATCGACATCTTGCGCGCAATGAGGTAGGCGTTAGACGCATGGGGGAAGTGGCAAGTCCTATAGCTGTCAGGCAATTGCCGGAGCCATACCAGAATCATTGACGAAAAAAGTGGTGTACATTATGTTATTCTATGCAACGAGAATATTCACTTCTTCGAGCTACACTGCGTGAAAAGTCTCTGATTGTGTGGGCGTGGTACCGTATGCATTCAGAGGCGCGCTGGGGCCAGGAGCACCATTGCTCATCTAGTCTCGAGATTTCTGTGCTGAAGCGCTCTTGCGTTGAGCACCAGGTCGTGCGAGTCTGCTTCTCTGGGGATTGACGGAAATTTGGCGAACTCCTAGAGGAAACGACGAGCACGCGTGCTTCGCCTATGACTTACTTTTCAATTGAGCTGTGTGCTTTGTAAAAAGTAAAGTCAAATTTTTTGTTTTTATATTGTTCATGCATTTCATGCAAACTCAAACCTTGAACACTTTATAGGAATGAAGTTTGGGGTAAACCTGAACAAGAGAAAGAGCAGATACATTTTGTGGATCCCTGTGAAGCCTGTCTCACCGACCAGCATGCTGAAGCCCAATTCGTTTTGCGTCATTTATCGCAGCAACTACAGTCACCACGGCGTCTGGACTCTGTATACAGCCTTTTAAGATACATATTGTACGAAGTCAGCACTTTAAATATTGAGTATAATGCTGGCCGTACAGTTGACCAAGTCCGCAAAAATGCGTGCGCTGATGGATGCTACATGTGATTACAGCCTGCAACTTGATGAGGTCATACAGTGCGCGCCATAAATATGTACCGACCAGTTTTTCTTGAATAATTACGCTAAAAATGCGATTTTTAAGCTAAAAATCGGTAATTCTGCTCTCGAGACGAAAAGCTGTTGGGGCATATACTTTTTTCCCCGCATTCGATGAGTACTTTTGTCGCGGCTAAGCTGACCATCATTCTTGCCCCGACAAAAATACGTGCCGATTGAAGAAAGCCCGTGTTATTTAGCTTTTACGTCTGTTTCAGAGCCTGTCAGTAGTTGATCTTTGCTCC